>JAJOOH010018932.1:0-18766 GCA_029582605.1 Solanum gracilifrons
TATATATAAAGTATTTTAAAGTATAAAACACATCATTAAGTCATTATAACCCAAGACCCCAAATCAAAACCCAATTACTTTCCCCTCCAAGAATCTTCTCTCTAGAAACTCCATTGAAGAACCAACAAGGAAACCAAGATAGAGCTTCAAGAAAGGAGATTTTCTACACGAAATTTGTTGGATTCTACACCTAAGTTATGGGAGTTCTTCATCCTTGGGAAGCTATCACCCAAGGACCCCTTTCAAAATCTTTTAACTCAATTCTAGAAAACCCAATTAGCTAGGGTTTCAACTCAACCCCATGGATTCCTTTCAAAGTTGTTCTTAAAGGTCGAATTATATTTGTTATTGATGATACTACTGATTTTAGATGATTTTAACTTGAATTACAAAGAATCCATGAGTTTTCCCCAACCCTAGATATGGTTCTTCTTTACATTATGTGATGGTTTTGCAAGTTGGTCCAATTGATTGAATGTGAGTTAATTATAATTTAATTGCATGATCTAAGAGTAATTTTACATGTATAGTTGATTATCCTAAGATTTATATGGTGAATTGATATAGACTAGGGGTTGTATCATGAAAGAGACAAGTTGGGGGTTTAAATGTGATCCTCCTAGAATGATGAAACTCTTCATGTAATGCCTTAGATTAGATCACCTAGACTCGAATTTGTTTAGGGTAATGCTTCTAAACATGAATTGACTTGATCATGAAATTATAAGTATGTTTGTTAATACATGAAGTATAAAGTGCCAATCATGATGTGATTAAGATATTGATGAGTTGTTGGATCATGGTATTCCCTTATCTAATGTGCTATTGCTATATATTTGGGATGAGTTGGTCCATAGCCCTTGAAGGGCATAATGTGAATGTTTGTGCATGTTGACAAGATTGTGTGTGAACTCATGATTTACGTAGAAAGTGAAGGTCCTATGACTATTGTGTATATTGTTGTATTAATGAAAGGCCATTCTTTCCTTACCCTTAAACTTGATATTGTATGAATTGTCTAGGATGATGATAATGTTGTTGTGTCATTGCAAGGATAATTACACACACACTACATGCATAAACATGATTATGATGTATCAATGGTGTTAATTGAAAGTATAGTTCTCATATGCACATTTACACATTATTATGCATGAAATGTACATGGCCATGATGATCCTATTGTGTTGATTGAAATTCCATTCTCATGAAAAAACATGATCCGGGTGTGAAAGTTATTCTCACATACTAATTATGATTCTAAAGTTGAAAGTACATTCTCACTTTAATGAATTTATGAGCTATTTTAAGGAATTGTATTGAATGAAGGGTAGAGCACTCCTTCACACATGTAAATACAATTCAAGACTAATAATGTATAAATTGGGAAATAATGCTTAGTACCGAGTGGATATGGACAATGAGGTAAAGGCCCTTCCGTCAATGCAATAGGTTGGGTCATCTAAAGTGAAACTCATGAGATGGAAGCCCCTCCACCAATGCAAGAGGTAGGGTTTCTAAAAACAATCTCCGTATCTCATAACTATGTTCCCACATAGGTCTTTAGCTAGTTGATCCACCTTATAGCTATACATTTAGTTCTACCTTAGGCAAATAGGACACCTTCTTTCTGTGTAGGGTTACACAACACCGGATTCCATGTAGCTCACATGGTCTATGTCGGTTATGGCAATTTTTCCCTATGTAATAAATATAATGAAATCGACCTGAACTATACTATGATTTCTTGGTGAGTTTTACCTAGTAGGAGTGGGGGTATGGGACTTCACTTCCACAATGCGTAGGTAGACTTAGTAGGATGTCATGGGATGGTTCCTTTATATTATGATGAGATTTGAATGCATGCATGTATATTGAATAGATATTTGTTATGAATGACTTTCCTTATAATTCAAGTAATGTACATAAGTATTTCCTTATTTGTGACTATTGATTATAATGAGGTCTAAAGATGAAATGCATGACTAAAGTAGCTTCAAAGGAGTACTTAGTATGGTTGGTATTATGGGATGCCAACAATACACTGCACAAGTGTTTCTTAGGGGTTGCTTATGTGATGATTACTTAATGATGATATGATCTTATTTTTTGACTTTGTATTATTATATGATTGGAGGCTATGTATTGTGAAGATTGGGAATTGTATTATGTTGATGTTTGAGACAATGCTTCTTATTATAATGATATCTCTCATGTTATAATGAAATGTATGTGAGTTACCTTATTTGTTGCATTCTCCAGCTATTTCAAAGATGATGTTCAAAAATGGCATATAGCATAATTTCAAACGAAATGCCCCTTTTTATGCATGTTTTAATGATTTTGTGCATGGCTTCCATACTTAGTACTTTTTGTTCTAACCCCATCTTTTTACATTTTCTATAAGTTTATGCTTGGGAGATATTTGATTCCATCCCCGTGGCTAGGTTCATAGGAGATCAAGAAGAAGAAGATTGGTGAGTCCTCATTGTATTCGAGGGCTCAACCTTATGTCGTTTATTATCTTTCTTTTATGTTTTAGACTATGGTTGTAAGAGCTATGTCCCTAGGATTGTATTTCAAGAGTTGTCTTCCAAGTATAATAGATGGTTTGAGACATAGTTTCATAGATTCTCTTTCATTTTAAAAAAGACTTCGATTGTAAAGAAAAGTTTTAAATTCCGCACTATTTTCCTATGATTTTATGTTCATGTATGCTATGAGGCTTGTATGCGACCCCTTTGGACTCAATTACGCCGTGTTACTTCTAGAGGGTAACCCCGTGTCGTGACAAACGACCCCTTTCATAGGTGACACTTTCAAGAAAACTCAATCATCAATTTGGAACTCCCAGTCCCTTGTCCTTACATCGACATAGGACTTTTGGTGACTCTGAATTATCTTAAGTCTATCTCTAATGAGTTCAATTTTTTCCATGGCATCAAGAACCGAATCTGGCCCTATCAAGGTTGTTTTACCTACTTCAAACCAACCTACTGGAGATCTACATCTACGACGATACAAATACCTCATCAGGGCCCATCCGAATGTTGGAATGGTAGTTATTATTGTAGGCGAACTCTATAAGAGGAAGGTGATCATCCCAACTAACCTTGAAGTCGATCACGCAAGCTCTCAACATGTCCTCTAAGGTCTGAATGGTACGCTCTGCCTGACCATCCATCTGTGGATGAAATGTTGTGCTGAGGTTAACCTGAGTACCAAGACCTTTTTGAAATGACTTCCAGGAATGAGAGGTAAACTGAGGACCTCTATCTGAGATGATAGACAAAGGAACCCCATGCAACCTTACCATTCATTAATGTAAAACTTGGTGTAGTCCTCTACCGGATCTGTAGTCTTGACAGCCAAGAATGAGAGGACTTAGTAACTTTGTCTACTATCACCCAAATGGAGTCATGCTCTATGTGTGTACAAGGTAAACCGGTAATAAAGTACATGTTTATCACTTCCCACTTCCATGTAGGAATGTTGATATCATGATTCATACCCCCTGGTTTCTGTTGTTCTACCTTCCCTTGCTCATAATTAGGGCACTTAGCCAAAAAATTTGCTATATCCCTTTCCATTCCATTCCACCAAAAGACTTCCCGTAGATCACGGTACATGTTAGTGGCACTTGGATGAATAGAATACCTAGATTTATGGGCTTTTGCAAGAATCAGGTGTCTCAACTCACCCACCTTAGGAACATATAAACGACCCTAATAGCGAAGCACACCATCTCCCCCTTGGGAGAAAACCTCAACTCTCTGCTGATGAAATGCACCCTCAGTTGAAGCAATATAGGAGCACTCTCTTGTTTTTCCTTAACCTCAGCTACCAATGAAGATTCAGACCCATTATGAACTACCACATCATCTCCTGATATGTTCATGAGGCAAACTCCTAAGCGAGCAAGCCGGTGAACATCTTTTGCTAGTTCTTTCCTTTCTTCCTCAACATGCGCTACACTACCCATAGATAGTCTACTCAGAGCATCAACTACCACATTGTCCTTACTAGGATGGTAAAGCACATTCATGTTATAGTCCTTGAGAAACTCAAGCCATATTCTCTGGTGAAGATTCAACTCTTTCTGGGTGAACACATACTGAAGGCTTTTATGGTCTGTGAACACATCTACGTGAACACCATACAAGTAATTTCTCTAAATCTTAAGGGCAAATATTACGGTTGCAAGCTCTAGGTCATCAGTTGGATAGTGCTTCTCATGGACCTTAAGTTGTCTAGAAGCATATGCTATAACCTTACCTCGCTACATCAACACACAACTTAGGCCTACTCTGGATTCCTCACAATAGATCACATAATCATCTGAACCCTCTGGTAGAGTCAAAATAGGAGTTGTAGTCAACCTAGTTTTCAGTTCTGAGAAGCTCTTTTCACAATCATCTGACCACTGAAACTTAACCTTTTTCTGGGTCTACTTAGTCAATGGAGAAGCTATGGATGAAAATCCTTCCACGAACCTTCTGTAATAACCATCCAAATCCAAGAAACTTTTTATATCTGTAGGAGAGGTAGGTCTGGGCCACTGTTTCACTGCCTCTATTTTCTTAGAATTCACTTGAATCCCTTCACTATATACTATATGACCAAGGGAAGCAACAGATTGCAACCAAAACTCACATTTTCTAAACTCAGTGAATAAGTGGCGATCTTTAATAATCTGCTGGATAACCGTCAAATGAATCGCATGTTCTTCCTCATTCCTAGAGTAAATAGGGATATCATCAATAAAGACGATAACGAACAAGTCCAAATACTGCTTGAACACCCTATTCATCAAATCCATAAAAGTTGCAAGAGCATTGGTTAGTCCAACTGACATAACTACAAATTCATAATGACCATACCGAGTTCTAAAGGTTATTTTCGGAACGTCACTATTTCTGACTCTGACCTGATGATAACCAGATCTCAGGTCTATCTTTGAGAAATGACTAGCACCCTAAAGTTGGTCGAACAAGTCATCAATCCTGGGGATAGGGTACTTATTATTGATTGTGACTTTGTTCATCTGCCGATAGTCAATGCACATCCTGAGAGAACCATCTTTCTTTTTCACGAACAACACTGGTGCACCCCATGGGGAAATACTAGGTCTGATGAATCCCTTATCTAGAAGATCTTTCAACTGCTCTTTCAATTCCTTAAGCTCAGTTGAGCCATTTTGTAAGCAGGAATAGAAATAGGCTTGGTATCTGGAAGGATATCAATTCTGGAGTCGATTTCCATATCAGGAGGAACTTTGGGAAGATGTTCTGTAACATTCTGGGAACTCATTAACTATTGAAACTAACACAACAGTTAGGGTTTCAGAGCTTGAATGCTTAACCCAAACTAGATGATAGAGATACCCCTTAGAGATCATCTTTCTAGCCTTAAGGTAAGAAATGAATCGACCCCTAGGCACTTAGCTACTACCCTTCCATTTTAAGATTGGTTCATTTGGAAACTTAAAAGGAATGATCGTATTTCTACAATCGATTGAGGCATAACAGGAATGTAACCAATCAATGCCTATAATGATAGCGGAGTCTACCATTTCTAACTCTACAAGATCTGCTGGGGTGACTTTCTGAGGGACTGTGATAGGGCAATTTATGTATACTCGTCTACCTATAAGTGGTCACCGAACCTAGATGGTTCTTACGACACTTTGGGTAAGTTGGGTAGGTCCTAGTAACTGAAACACTCCACTAAGACTTAGGGCTTGTTGCCCTACCTTTCTGATCATGTTGAAACTTGGAGGATGGAACAGTAGTTGATGAAGGTGATGGGGCTGAAGACCTTTGCTGAAATTGCAAGTGATTTCCACCGCCAATTTTTTGTTGAGAGTACTCATAGGTGCATGTCCTAGCCTTTTTATTCTCCTTAGTATATTCCCTAACGTTATCCCCCTCAACCTGCTGAGCATGAGTCATGAGCCTAGTGATGCTCATATCTTCCAACAACATAGCATTTCTGCACTCTGTTCTCACCAAGTCAGATACCCCAAATAGAAACTAACTCATTTACGCCCTGGGATCGACAACCATACGTGGAAAATACTTAGAGAGTTGGGTGAACTTAAGTCCATACTCTTGGACCAACATGGAACCTTGTCTCAAATTCATAAATTCCTAAGCCTGAGCCTCCCTCAACTCTCTTGGGCAGAACCTGTCCAAAAAAGCTTCAGTAAAACATTCCCTTGTAACGGGAGTTGCATTCTCACACCTATTGTCTTTCCACTCAGTGAACCAAATGTGAGCCACATCCTTGAGCTGGTAGGATGCAAACTCTACCCTATCATTTCCTTTCACTTGCATCACTCCAAATATTTTCTTGACCTCATCAATGAAGTTCTGGGGATCCTCACCAACTTGCGACCCTTGAAACACAGGTGGGTTTATCCTAACAAAATCATGGATCCTAGCTTCCGCTAATCCACCACTAGAATTTGCAGGAACTGGAACCTGTTGATTGTTCTGGTTAGCTACACTTTGGGCCAAATGTTGAATGGTCTTCCGACATTCTACCTTCAAAACTTCCTGATATGGGACTAGAGGAACTACGTCAGCATTGTGTGCATTAGCATTCCTTGGGTAAGCTCTACGAGGATGCATGATCTGAAAACGCATAACGAAGAATTACAAAAAAGATCATACCTACGCACGATAAGAATATCAAGTAAGTGATGTTTTTCCTAAAACACTTCGTAGCCTCACCCTCATAGGTGTGGCGCGCTTCATACTCATGAAAGGGACTCTACTTAGTGCGGGTTTTCAGACATCCTATCACTCTTGAACCTTGTGTTATGATACAAAGTTTGTCACGCCCCGAGGCTACCTCCTGGACATAAACACGGGACCTAGGATCACGAGTGACACAAAGCTAACCCTACTGGCATATCATAAGCACACTTAAATATTTTTTGAGAAATAGAAATATTGTGCGGAAGCTTAAAAAATGACATAAAGTGAAATGATGGAGAATATCCATTGTAAGTCTGGATATATAAAACTGAGTTCAATGACAACTGAAAGATCAAACTCAACTAAAACTGAATCTAAACTATGTGTGAATATAAGCCTCTAACTGACTAGAGAAGTTGGGACATGCCTTAGCTAACTCTAACAAAACTGAAACTGAAAGACTGAAAATAGAAAGATAAGATGTCAATCGTCTTCGAAGAATGAGGACTCACCACTGATACTGTTGAACTGGAGATTGGGAACCGATCTATGTGTGATTTGAATGCTGAGGACATGAACCTATATCACGAGAAGATGTAGCGCAGAGTATGTGTCAGTACTTGAAAGGTACTGAGCATGCAGGAGAGGATAAAGCTGAACAATATATAGATAATTGAACAAAGCAATAGAGCAAGGATATAATCTGAAAATGATGTAAAGACTTAAATATATTGAATACTAAGCTAACTAAATGCAATGACCAAGTATAAACATGTTGAGATTGAATATTGAACTATAACTAATAACATGGTCAATGCACTAGAATATGACTGTGGGAGCTACTATTAACCGATATAAAACCACGAGAGCTATCCGTGGAGTCCGATGTATCGCCCCATCGAGAGGACCCAATATACCTTGCCATGGGTATAAGGCATGACTGACGTGATCACTAAATATGTTACCCACAGATGGGACTTATCCTACATGGGCACGTAGTTCTGGGACTATCAGGGTGACTGACCCTTAGTCCACTCGGTATTAAGCCTACTCCAAACTGATTATGTAAGTAAAACATTATAATTAAATTTATGTAATACAGAATAACTCAAAATATTGACATGCTTATTGAAAATGAAACATTAATATCAGTATATTGAAATATTCTTAACTGGGGCATGTATATCTGAATAAAATGACCCAACAAGTGTAATTCATGAACTAAACAAATCAACACAACTAGGGTTCTGAGTTTCATGCAAGAACTAAGAAACAATTCCTCAAAAACATGATATTTTGATTTTGATTAGTCTAACAGCTGAATCACAACAATAATCTGAAGTTACAGAAACCCTAGGTCTATACATGATACAGAGAATCTAGAATCTGACTGAATTCTAGGGACCTAATGGGTGAAAGGAACCCACTATTGAAATCCCACATACCTGGTGATGAATTTCACAAAAACATCTTTTGATTTTGGGGCTGGAACAGGAGGAAGCTTTGTTGAATTCTTGGAGAGGGTCTGTCGACTCTTTCTCCTCCTTTTCGTTCAATTTGGATGAATTTTGGAGAATGAGTTGACTAGGGTAAGTTCTAATTAATTTACTTGGCTAAAACTAACTAAAACGATGTAGTTTAGGGGTTACAAGACGTAGTTTAGGGGTCCTACGCATAGGCAAAAGATCAAAATGACATTGACTTAAAAGTTGTCAAGGCCAACCAAAAGACCTGACTGATGGACCTTCGACTGACCTATGGTCCATCCTGTCAACCTTTGTTGGTTTTCAAAGAGGAGGTCATGAGGGTCACGATCCACGGACCCGTACCACAGCCCATGGTCTGACCTACGGTTCGTTGGTCCGTTCGTGGGTTGTGCATTAGCTAAATTTATCTAGGCTTTCTGGGAGGGGGTTGCAGGTGGCCAACCACGGACCCCACCTACGGTTCGTAAGTCACCCTACGTTTTGTGGGTGTTGCCCGTCGGTGGGACCTGCTATAACACCCCGTATTCTACGAGTACTAGTTCTATTTATATGACGCTTATAAATTGCCTTTTGTTATAGTTATGGACTTGGTTTCCTATGCGACTAGTGACAATAGAATAGGTTTAAAGTGAACTGTCTGTAGATATTAACGCGACCCGATTAAGTTGAAATTGATGCAAGTATTTAAACTTAAGATCATAAGGTGGTATTTCAGTCTAAAGTTTAAATTGGCATAGTGTATATAAATTTTAAGTTAAGTTAAAGGTATTAAGGTCTAGAAATGGAATAAAATATTGAGGTGGTTACTTCACTTAACTAAGCTAGTAGGTGACAAGTAGGTGAATTACCT
The DNA here is from genome assembly GCA_029582605.1 of Solanum gracilifrons. Taxonomy (NCBI): domain Eukaryota; kingdom Viridiplantae; phylum Streptophyta; class Magnoliopsida; order Solanales; family Solanaceae; genus Solanum; species Solanum gracilifrons. The sequence goes on from JAJOOH010018932.1 coordinate 9,039, forward strand.
ACTTTGACTTATTAACAAGCCGAAAGGACCAAGTGGGTGCATCACCTACTTTAACTTATTGACCAGCTCAAAGGACCAAGTAGGTGCATCACCTACTTTGACTTATTGACCAGCCCAAAGGACAAAGTAGGTGCATCACCTACTAAGACTCGTTTGACCATGTTATTGGGCCAAGTACACTACCACCTACTTGAATTAATCTGGCCCAAGTTGATTAGAAGAATAAGGGGAAATGGACAGCCAAAGCCCAATATTCTTAAGTCCAGGCAGTAGTGAATACTTTTTCCATGGCTCCGACAAAAACGTTCCCTTTGTTCGTGTCTTAGAGTTTAGCTCTATAAGTGTACTTTTCCTAACCCTTCTCTTATTTTTATAGGATATGAATACAAGGGCTAACCCAAGAAGGATGGAAGGGGAGATTGTTAATGAGGGAGTTCCTACCCAAGGTCTTCAAGGTGACCAAGTTCCTCTAGGAAATCAAGTTCCGGTGGATCCCCCGGTTATGACCAATGAGGAAGGTAGGTCGGCTCTTTTGATGATGGCTTAAGCCGTTACTACCCAAGCTCAAGCCATGATGGCTCAAGCTACTAGGGGTGTTGAGGATAATGTAAACTCCAATCTGAGTACTATGGCTTCTAGGTTGAGAGACTTTGTGAGGATGAATCCTCTGGTTTTCCTAGGTTCTAAGGTGGGATAGGATCCCCAAGAGTTTTTGGATGAAGTGTATAAGATAGTCAATGCTATGGGAGTGACTTCTATTGAAAAAGCAGAACTTGCCGCCTATCAATTGAAGGATGTTGCCCAAATTTGGTTTACTCAATGGAAGGCCAATAGGTTGGTTGGTGTGGGTCCCATAGAATGGGAGTTGTTTAAGGAAGCATTCCTTGGTAGGTAGTTTCCCCATGAGAAGAGGGAGGTTAAGGTAGAGGAGTTTATCAACCTTAGGCAAGGTAATATGAATGTGCAAGAGTACTCCTTGAGATTTACCCAATTGTCTAAGTATGCTCCATCTTTGGTGTCCAACCCTAGAGATGAAATAGGTAGGTTTGTTACCGGTGTATCCGACCTAGTTAAGGAAGAGTGACATACGGTGATGCTCCATGATGGCATGAACATTTCTAGACTCATGGTGTATGCTCAATCTATTGAGGAGTCCAAACTTAAAAGGGAGGATGTGGAGTTGAAGAGGTCTAGGCCCGATGAGCAAGGTCAACCTAGGTTCAAGAAGAGAGCTCCAAACCAAGATTCTTCAAGCACTACTAAGGGTATCCAAGAAAGAGGTAGTGGACCTCCATCTTCTAAACCTACTTGTCACAATTGTGGAAAGAAGCATCATGGGAAGTGCTTGGCCAGTACTAATGGGTGTTATGGTTGTGGAAAGAATTATCAACAAGTGAAAGATTGTCCTACTCTTACGGCTAGAGGAAGGGAGGCCAAACAAGCTTCTCTTAAAGGCTCGGATCATGATATTCCAAAGTGGAACCGTTTCTATACTCTTCAAGCTAACAAAGACAAAGGAGATAATCCGGATGAAGGTACCGGTAAGTGATAGTTCCTTTTGATTGTGAATGTCTTGTTGAGGTTCCTATCTTATTTTTTATGTTAGCCTTAGTTGGGTTTTCTCCTAAGTGGGGGATGGTGTGTTGAATAGTAAGGTTGTTGAGAGTGTTGATATCCTTATGTCTTTCCTTCTATTCTTATTCAAGATTGAAACCAAGAATTCCTTATAGTTTGTTTCATGTTTTGGAGTCATCTGTGATATTGTGCTTCCATAGTCTCCTTTTGTTATGCATGTTCTAGTTGAATTCTCGTTTAAATGAGAAAATGAGTTTCTTTGAATGTTGTTCCTCATGTTGATATGCATCTAGTATGAGTTGCCTAAATGTTTCATGAGTTGACTTGTTGAGCATGCTTATATTATGTTTTGAGAAGAGTTGCATAATTTGCCTTTTGATGTTATAATGAGCATGGCATGAGTTGGAGAAGTAAGTTCCTCCAATGAAATGAGAAATGTTGATGTTTTGATTCATAATGAGTTTGTAGATGTAGTTCCTACTTTCTTGTGTTGCATTAAGCTTATTGATGTGGAGTTGATGTTTCCTCCTGGTTTTGTGCATTTGTTATGATGTTGCATGCATGATGGGCTTCTAGCCTTGAGTCGTTAGCCCCTTAATGTGTTTAAAGTCTCATTTGAGGACGAATGTTTCTAAGTGGGGGATAATGTAACGACCCTAAAATCTAGTAGGTTAAACTAGACCTTGACGAGTGTCGTTTTGAGTTAGTTTTGGGTTATGAGTTGTTAAATTTTGTCCCGAGCTTTGGTTGAGGGGTTTAGGGGTCAAACGTCAAGGTACGACTCCCCAAATACCACCCTAGGGGTCCTTGAGGAATACCCTTAGTTAAACCCCCAAGACCCCAAAGAAAGCTTGGAGTCACCAAAATGTGGTGACCTACGGATGGGGTTCACGCCCAGTAGGTCCATCCACTATCCGTGGATGGCCTCCATAGGTCGAACCCTATAGCAGCCTCCAAGACCAAGCCTCATCCATGAACCACGGACGGCCAAGATGGTCCGTGGACCCATCCACTGTCCGTGGATTGGGTCTGTGGTCCATCACTTTGCAATCTGTCTTGGGATCGGCCAAGGCAAGGTTGTTTTGGTAAATTCCTATTTCGACCTATTAAGTGTTTGGACGGTTATTTTAAGTGTATTAAGATATTTTAAGAGTATTAAAACAATAAAATAACATTTTAGATTTCATTATTCAAATCCCCCAAATAAAAACCCCTCCCTCTCTAAATACTTACCCCGTTTCAAATGCATTCCTCTTGGACACCCATTAGCCGCATGAAGGCCAGCCTACGTCTTACCCCACTCACTCTCTCGAGCTGAGTGTTAGGATATGGGACTAGGGCTCACCCTCTTGGGCTAAACCTCATGTCGACCCACTCCTTAGGCCATCAGTCTAGCGGTCTTGGTTTCGCGACCTCTCTCTCGGGAAAGCCAAAAACACATGGGTGGTTTTTTATTTGCAACTACAAACCCATTAAATTAAACCACAACCATTAGGTGAAATCACCATTAAAATACATCTAACCTATCAGCAAGCAAGACCCAACAACAATATCAACACATATTTGCTAAATCACACCCCAAGAATGGGGGGTTTTAGCCACACATCAAGAAATAACAAAATACACCTAAAATGATACTAAAATCAAATGGGTATAAGAAATTAAACCTTGATTTAATCAAAGGAAGAAGAATGGAGAAAACCCACTTCTAACTTGGGGAAGATGAAATCCTATTTTCGTCAAGTCTCCCAAAACCCTCTCCAAACTTGAGAGAAAATATCCAAAAAATACTAATTCTATTCTGGAAATTAAAATTAATGTTCGACTCTTTAAAAATTAATAACAAGTTTAGTATTTATAGACTTCAGAAAATAGTGTTGGCGGATCTTTCGGCGAGGTTAGTCGGAATCATCGATTAACTCGGTGATTCACCTTTTGGTGTAGTTCGTCGCCGTCTTGCACTAGCCTTCAGCATCGTTGTGTTCTGTGTCATTGGGTGGTGTAGTACTACTTCGCGGAACTATTCGGCAAAGCGCCGACTGCTCCTTTCATCGCCTGTTTGATCATTCTCCTTCAGAACTTTGCATACTGGAACAAAGGGAGGAGTGCGTCCCTTCGGCGAGTCGCCAAGTGTGCTTGGCAATACGCAGGCTTCAGCTTCTTCGTTCTTTTCAGCGTTTTTGTTCCTTTTTGCGCCTAAGTGTCCATTCTTCCACCAAAACTTCAAATACCTGAAACTTAAGAGTTTTCATCAGATATTGAGACAAAATAGCCATTTGAGGACACTATTTTTATCAAAATAAAGCCCTAAATGAGTCCGATTTGTGGACTCATCAACACCCCCAACTTAAACTTTTGGTTGTCCTCAAGCAAACTCAAGTTCTATCATTCAAAAATAGTGTCTCAAATAGTGCTACACAAGACTAAATCATGCATGCACACAACAAGACTCAATTTACTTATGCAAGGATCAATTGTGTACTCAAAGATTCAAGTTGTGACATACTATTACCAAAGATTCTCATGCTCGCAATACTTGCTACTTGTGCAAGTTCAAGCTCAACAAAAAGTATCTCAATGCCCGCACATAAAATATGATTCAATAATTACACACGGAGGATAATCAATTCAAAACTAGGAATCAGATGCAACGCTCACACTAAAAAATGAGGAACACAATGCATGTTTTCACCCATAGGTTTGCCCTTATTTTCCAATCGACTTTCGATTTGGCTTACTCAAAATCAAAAAGGTCTTTCTAAGGCTTGTAATGGGGATGAGTGCAAAGATATGGTCATTTAGGCTCAGTGACTTCTTCCTCGTGAGACACAGTACTCTCAAGGCATTCCCTTCTTTTCCTTTATTAATTCTTTTTCTAGTGCTTCTAAGTCATCTTTTTATTCACCTCCATGGATTGCTTGGAAACCCAATTTCTTTTGTACTTGATTCCATAGGTTTTTTTTCATCGTTCTGCAACACCATGGGTTAAGGGGGACTTTTCTTGCACTTCTTGACTTCTCCTTTTCCTTTTTCACCACACCTAAGTTGGCTATTTTCTAAACGACAAATCAAGAGGATTATAGGTAGTGGGTCAAGTAAGGTCTAGGGTTCATCAATGTTCTTCCAAAGAAAGGTAAGGCTCAAAGGGTGTTCAAAAGAGTTTCACACTCTCACGGGTAGGCCACAAAAGAGGTATATGTCAAATTTGGCTCACACTTTTTAAAGTTACCTAAAATCATTTCAAGAGGACACCTTTCTAAATCAATCAGACTAACAGGGAAAATTCTAGGTTTATTCATGCATGGCTTAAAGAAAGCTAATCACACAAGGCATTGACACCTAAAGCAAACAAGACTACACACTTTCGTTAGTGTGCAATGGTCATTACAAGAGAATCAATTCGATAAATGGCTAATCACAACGAGATGCAAAGAGTTCACATATTGTTTATGCAACTTCATTTGGCCTCATCGTAGTCGTACATTCATGTTCGTTCAATTGAGAGCACTATTCAAGTCATCGGTATTGATCGAAACCGATACTTAAATGTGTACGAGAACAACCACTTTCAACACAAGCGGTGGCTTCAAAAAATAATAATAATTTTTTGAAAGGGTCAAAATCGTTTTGCAATTTAAAAATAAAAGGAGCCATAAGTTCAAACATCCACGAAAAGTAGTGTAAACACAATTTTAAATAGAACAGCCCAAATATATACAAAACACGAATCACAAATAGCACACAAAAGGTGAACCTCACCCCATAACAAATAAAAATCATTTGTCCTCAAATGCAAATAAAATTAACCAAGATTTTAAAGATAGCCACGGTGAGAGAGGAAGGTAAAGAGGGGATCCTGACTAATGGGTAACTTCATTTGTCTGGGCATCAGTACCCGGAGTGACCACCAGAAGCACCAGCTCTGTTGGATCTAGCAGTAGGAGATTTTTCCGATGAAGCTTGCACAGCAGCATCTATCATAATTTCATCCATCTCAGTCGAGTCTTCATCTGCAGCTCCCTCAGTCTCTTCATGTGTCGCTTCATGAGTCTTTTCTTCTGACTCATGGTTGGCTACCTGCTTCGTTCTACCCCCATGTTCATTAATCTTCTGAGGAAATTCAACCATGTCTGGTATCTCCACTGTTCCAATGACCATGGACACATCGGTGTCCTTTAGTTGGTCTACATCTTTTCTTAGTTCATCAATGGCAGCTTTTAACACCATCACCTCCTATGTGGACCCTTGATTGTGCTCACACACCACTATTCTGGCTGCTAGGGTATCAATGGTAGTGCTCAGAGGTGTCATAGCATCAGTAAAGGCAATTTGGATCATGTGTGGAACAGAGGCCTCTAGGCTAGCAGCTCGACGATCAACAGAAAGAGCCAGCTATCCCATCTAGAGTAGGGATGCCCGGGTGAGTGGAAGCCGAGAAACAAAAGCAATAGTAGTGGGTCTTGGCGATTTTGCAGCAATAGAAAAACCTGGAGTGTCAGCGGGAGTAACAGTGGCAATGGATATACCTGAAGGCCCAGGGGCCGGAGTAGGCAAAGATGTCTTTGCAGGCGATGATTCTGTGTTGATTAACTCCATCGTTGTTGCCTTCTTCCTTTATGTTTGATCCTTAAGGTACTCATCTTCAATCTACCAGATATCAGTAGAGACTGTGGGTATCACTTACACATCCTTCTTGGTGTCTCGAGGCACTTGGGCTCGTTTGCATAATTTTGTGATCAAGACTGGGAACGGAAGTGAGGTTCGGCTCTGCCTTATACGCATGATTATTTCTGAAGCGATGATTGTACCCAAATTTATCGGAGTTTCTTCTATTACACAACCCAGGCAAGTTGTCTTGGCGAGGCGAAGGCTTGACTCATTCTGGGATGGCATAATTGCGCTGCTGATAAAACTGAACCAGAACCTTGCTGTTATGTTAAGTTATTTCTTTTCAATCGAAACTCCTTCCGCCAACCACTTAGTAGTCTCATCTGCAATTAGTGGGGCTAACCACTTTTTCATCTCATCCAGCTACTTTGTTCTAATCAAGTACTAGCAGTGATCCCCCAATTTTTGTGGACAGGTCCAAGGTTGCGTTGATTTCCACACTATCACACTTCACCCTTCTATCTCTAACAACCCCATAGTCAACTTCTTTGAAGGTAGCTGCTAGTTGCTTTTGCTGGGGTATTAGTGCACTGTAGAATTCTTTTACCCATTTTGGAATATAAGGGTCATGGGGTTTGGTGAAGATTTGAAACTGGTGGTATCCCAGACACTCTATTATCTATGGGTGCCTTTCTATAACCCCTTCTATGGACAGACGTTTTTCCTCCAAAAAATTTCTCAGCCACTCAGCCTTTACTTGATCCATAGATTTGGGCGGAGGACCTTGCACTGGAGATGTTAATACCATTGCCTACTTTGGAACTGGAAGTGTAGTAGTGGTAGGTTGGTACGTCCTGGCCCTGGATGAATCATTTAGCTTCTTAATTCGCCGCTCGGCCCTCTGTGCTATTAGCATATCTTCCTTATCAGAACCCACATCTTTGCTTTTAGATTAGTTGGGGTTATTTCTATAAAAGTCATTATTGTCAGTGCTTACATCTGTCAATTCAAGGGTCTTGTGTTTGCCTTTCCCTTTTTCACCATTTGTGGAAAGTTTAGCAACTTTGCTTGTGAACACGTCTGCATCATCTTTGATTGTGAACCCTTTTGTTTTCCTTCTAGGTGTCTTGCTTCTTCCTACAACTTTAGATCTAGCCATTTCTGCAAAGGATCCGAAAGAAGTTAAAACAACTAAATCAAGTTCAGAGGGATACAATTACAGACAAACTCGCTGGATAGATCGGCGAGTCGCCAAGTTGCTTTGGCGATCATTGCTTTATCCGCCGAAGTATGTAGTGCAGAAAGGTTCGGGAATGCAGACAAAAGGAGACTAAAGAGACCTTCGTCTAGTCGCCGACTGCGTTTGAAGATCATGGCTTTTGACCGAGAGTTACAGAACACTGACTACGAATAGCAAAAATTTAAAATTGATATGAAGTCCCTTGGGTGAACTTCCAAGTGATTCGGGAGCTCGCCTCAGCACACTGAATAGCCTAAATTTATCAGTGAGGCACAGCACATGACATAGGATAAAATTACTTGGAATGAGAGCATAAATATAATAATTAAATGCAGAGTTTGGAGAACCAACCTTTTGGGCAGATTAGGTCAAAACTGTGATTCTAGGCGGCAGGTTATTGCAGATCCAAGCACTACTAAAGCAGCTAAAATACTTACGAGGTGCGAAAAATCTGAAAATGCTAAGTAGGTGTGATTTTGCGAAAATCGAGAGTGAGAGAATATGAAAAAGGTTGAAAGTTTAGACCCATGGTTTTATAAAATCTTTCCAGATCTTATCCATTCGGCTACATTAGTTGGATTTTCTTTGCTACTCGGCGATCCGCCAAGTGTTCATCTATCTCGCCGAGTTTTACATGTAAGATCCCGTACTTTTTCTCTAATCGTGCATAATATATGTGGCATAGTATGGCATGGTTATATGAGGTGTATATGACTTTGTATCGTACATTGGAAATTAAGATTGCAAGTAGGTGGAAATATCAAGGAACTAAACTAAAGTTTTAGGTCAAAGGAACCCCTCAAACAAAGTTCATGATAAAAGAAATGGCTCGGGTAGAACTTCGCCCGTTTGAAAGGTTTAACTTGTCCCATACCTTGTGGATATGCCTATGAGTGTAAAACATGCTAAGAATAGTGTGTTATGAGGTATTAGAATAGCACAAGGGTCGTATGTTAAGTTTGGAAGTCAAGAAAATTAGTGAAACTATAGTCGGCAAAAGTTATCGAAGTTTCTCTAATAATATTTTCTTAACTTTTGGTCAAATGTCTTGGATGTTTTATCCCAATATACAAAGATTTAGAAGTCCTATCACCCATTAAATCGAATTCCTACGAGTCTAGTTTGCAACGCAAAAAACCCCGTATCTAACCGACATCGGAGTAAAAAGTTATGAGGGTTTTACTACGGACTGCCGGGGAAGAATCCGAGTCGGTTCAAAAATGTGGTATGTCGTCTTACTCAACGTTTTAAGCCATGAAAACATTTCCTTTTACTTCCAAACCAGAAATAAAGCTTAAGAGAAGGTTCCTATGGCGTACTTACATGATGAAGGTAAGCTTTCGATGATTTCTACCATTAAAGATTACCTCTGTGCCTAGAAACGTGATCTTTACACGTGGTAATCGTTTTCCCCTTCTATTAGCTGCGTTTGAAGCAAGTTTTTGAAGATAATAATTTGTATTTATTGGTGTTTCTTCAAGTTTTACACTTGGTTAACTAAGGTAATCATCTTGGGACTCTTTTATGATTGTTTTTATGAAGTTCTATGGACATTTCTTCAAGTTGAGGCCATTTGGCAAATCTTCCGATTTAAGAACAATTATGAACTATTTATAGGTGTGTACAAGCTGTGTATATATAGTGTTTGCGAAGTTTAGGACGTAAGGAACAACTTTCGTACAGAAGCTACGGCCATTCAAGCGTTCATTGAAAAGGTATGTTAAGGCGAAGCTACATCCCTCATTTTAGTACCACTCCTGGGAAATTCCTAAAACGCCGAATGTGATATTTTGCTATTCTCTTGCTAGAAACACCTTCAGTGAAAGGCATTGGGATCTCAGCTGAATTATTTACATGATTCTGTTATTTTGATATTTCACTCATTCGGATAAATAGAGTGTTCGACATCTACAGGTCATTTTATCAGTTTCCTAGATTATTTGTCCACACGTATGAATTCGTATTCTTCCTTGGCTGATGTGAATTAAAATGTCACCCGAGACCCTTACTACTTGTGACCATCCCTCTTTCTCCACTAAGGTTATTATTAAAGAAAAACTTTAAAGTAGCTCACGACCTTCAAAACTCTCAAATATAATTTAAATGTAAACTATTAGAACACTTGATTTTTGAAATATTTATTTTATAAATTATCTAGGAACCAAGTTAGGAACTAAGTAAGTCACCTTAAACTTGTCATTAATATCAACAAGGTTAGGTTATCCTTCTAAAATTCGAGTTAACTTTTCAAGCTTATTTGGAAGAACATATCAAGTTCCATGAGATTGTTATATGTTAAACGAAA
>JAJOOH010018933.1:0-19906 GCA_029582605.1 Solanum gracilifrons
ACTTGTGGAATCGTGTATGTTACATTCTTTTCTTTACTTTTCTTTGCATTATAATATTTATAAGACATATGATACAAATGACCAGCTGATCAGCGGTAGAAAAGAATGACCCATGCTAGGCATTTAAACCCTGAAATGATGTCCTCATAATTCCACAAATTGGGATCGTCCCATGCTAGGCTTTCGCCCCTGAGCTGCCCCCCTCTTATAGCAATTGGGATTGGCCCATGCTAGGCTTTAGACCCCGAGTTGCCACCCTTCTATACTAATGGGGATCGACCTATGCTAGGCATTTGCCCCTAGGCTGTCACCCATAATTATACAGACACTTTCACTTAAATTCTTTATCTTTGAGATTGTTGTTTTGATGTTCATAACTCTTTCGAGATTGTTTTTTGGATAATCATAACTCTTTAGAGATTGTTCTTTTGGTAATCATTATCGCTTTGGAGATTGTTGTTTTGGTGGTCATAATCATTGTTGAGATTTGGAACTATGGACCAGTAGTAGAACACATATGAATATGGACTTACGATAATAACAATGACATGGGAAGCAAATGTGACATGCCCATGTAATACTTTACGAGCATATGACTCAGTTAAGCATTTTGACATGTCAAATTTAAGCGCAAATCAAGTGAAGACATTTAACATTTAGTCAAGAGATTTGAACTCTATATGGTAGCCGGATACTCACTAACTAATATCAAATACAAGGTACACATGAAAGTGGAACCAAGGGAGAAACGTGGGCAGAATAAACTTAAGGACGGATACATGTTCCAAGTAAGTACATATAATATGTACAACAGAGCAAGTAGGGATCTTGTTAGGTAACATTATAGTCTAACACAATGGGAGTAATAACCAATAAATGGAACATACGAACATGTGACAACATGACACATATATATATAATTGAAGCTAATTGGCATGGTATGGGAAAATTGTATATCCAACATACAAACATATGTACCAAGTGTAATCTAGTATCATTTTGATTTATATAAGGGAAATACGTGCCAAGGGTACTTTGACGGTGAAACAAGTTTAAACCTTTCATGCTAATACTTGGTAGAGTAAGCACGTAAATTTAGTAACAAACTCATATTAGAGTACTCACTTTAATGCTCTGGGAGTAGGAACAGCAACTATGGATCAGTCACTACCAAGGGCAATTAGAAAGCTTATTTTGTAATACAAGTGTTGGATTCATGCCAAAGAAATAAGAAATCAAATAGCCTTACATACCTTGCTGTACAATTCAAAAAATATGACTTAAGCTCCTTCTCTTCAGATTACTAATCTACAATAAAATAAGTTCTAAGACTAGTATTAGTAGCTAATCAATCAATTTGAGCTACTTGATCTCACCAAAATAATAACCACGCAGTAAGCATGCAATTTATCTAGTCAATGTTTTATTTCCTTCCCTTTCCCTCAAACAAGCTCATGACTGAAGTTAAAGAGGACTCCCCTCCATGGCTGTCCCAACATGCACTAATCACCAGAACATCCTCCCCAATATTACAACATGTAAAAGTAACAATTTCCAACTCACTAACACATACCAAGTGTCCTAATTAAATCAAGCACAAGAGGGAGAAAATTGCAGTAGCTTACCTTGCTGGATTGAACTATCACTTGCTAAGACTTGGATTCTTCAAGGTAAAGGTTGTTCTCCTTAACTTATCTTAAATTATACCTTCCAATAGCTTGAACACCCTAATATTCAAGAACCCTAATGGTATTTAATGGTTGTTGTATGAAGCTAAGAGAGAGAAGAGAGAAAGCTCTAGAAATCAGATTTTTGGCAAAGTAAAAATGGTTGGAAGAAGCTGATATCAATCCCTTTTAAAGGGACCTGCTTTGGCTGATTTTCTCACTCATTTTGGGCCATAATTTTTCAAGTAGGTGACCCACCTACTTGGACTTTTCACTTAGGACTTTTTGGACTTGAGAACATTGGGCCTTTTTCCACCTTACTTGTACTTCTTTTGCAGCCAAACACGTGTCTTTATTTTAGGCAACACATTTAAGTAGGTCATGCACCTACTTTTCCATTCAAATTATTTCTTGTTGACTTGGAAAGATTGGGCTTTCGCTGTCCATTTTCCCCTTATTCTTCTATTCAACTTGGGTCAGATTAATGCAAGTAGGTGTAGTGTACTTGGCCCAATAACATGGTCAAAAGAGTTTTAGTAGGTGATGCACCTACTTGGTCCTTTGGGCTGGTCAATAAGTCAAAGTAGGTGATGCACCTACTTGTCATCTACTAGCTTAGTGAAGTCAAGCAAGCACCTTAATATTTTATTCCATTTCTAGACCTTAATACCTTAACTTAACTTAAAACTTATATACACTATGTCACTTTAAACTTTAGACTCAAATACCAACTTATGATCTCAAGTTTAAATACTTCCATCGATTTCAACTTCATCGGGTCACATTAAAATCTACGGACAGTTTACTTTAAATCTATACTATTGTCACTAGTTGCATAGGAAACCGAGTCCATAACTATACCACAAGGAAGTTTTTTAAGGGTAATAAATAGAACTAGTCCACGTAGAATACGGGGTGTTACAATAGGGCTGGTGTAGCATACCGCCCTCATAAAGTTTATCGGCTATACCTCTATTCCCGGATCCTAGACCCCTATAGAAGTACTCAAGTAGCCCCTTGTCCGTCATCCCGTGAGATGGGCTTGGTTGCTACACCACTTGAAACATCAGCTACATTTCCTGAATCGTCTTATCCCCTACCTGTTTAAAGGTTAGGAGGTTGTCCCTGAGGTTCAATAGTATCAAAAGGGGATGATCCGTGTGATATCCATAATGATTTTCCATCCTTAGTTCCCTGCTTTGATATTCAAACTAGCAAAACAAAACTACAATTTAGATTACTAAAAACTAAAACTAGAAAGAATAAAAAATTCTACATAACTAAGAATTCCCAAAAAACACCAATCCCCGATAGCGGTGCCATTGTGATGCTTAACGTGACCAACAACACTACTTCCGATTCAACTGTCTACTATCGTCGATAATATAGTAACCCAACCGAGGGTTGAGATCGTCCCAGGGGAGTGGTTTTGAGAATTTTTAGAAAAATAAAATTTAGTTCTAACTAGTCGTAGCTAAATATATTAACGATTAAAAATATTGTAATTAAAGGGGGACACAAAAGTGTCAAATATTGATTTGGGAGGTTTTGTCACAAGTAAGCTAAAATAAGCGAAATCAACAAGAAAATCTAACAATGAGAAAGGGATTCTTCGGATGTGAATGGAATACGGGTTAATCTAAATTATTGGGCACATGCTTTCGATAGCGAATTTATAGAGTAATAGTGATTAGGCTAAGCTGTACATGGGAATAAATTCTCTCTTGAGCAACTTACCCCGTTTCAAGTGGGTTTCTCTTGGACACCAACTTGCCGCATGAAGACCAGCCTATGCCTTACCCCACTCACTCTCTCGAGCTGAGTGTTAGGATATGGGACTAGGGCTCACCCTGTTGGGCTGAACCTCATGTCGACCCACTCCTTAGGCCATCGTCTAGCAGTCTTGGTTTCACGACCTCTCTCTCGAGCAAGCCGAAAACACATGGGTGGACTTGTATTTTCGACTACAAACCCATTATATTCAACCACAACTACTGGGTGAAATCACAATTAAGCTACATTCAATCTATCAACAAGTAAGACCCAACAATAATATTAAACCATATTCGCTAAGTCACACCCCAAGAATGAGGGTTTTTAGCTACACATCAAGAGATAGAAATTTATACCTAAATGAGCTTGCATTAAAATGGGTATGAAGATTTAAATCTTGTTACAGGCCAAGAATGAAGAAACCAAGAGACCCAAGTCCAAATCCCTGGAGATGAAACCCTCTTCTTCTTCAAGTTTTCAAATCCCTCTCAAACTTAAAGCAAAAATAAAAAGTTCTATTCTATATGAGAATTATAATAATTATTTTTCACACTAAAAATCTGATACTTAGCTATAACTCTCAACGAGTATTTATAGTTTTCAAAAAAATATGTGTTGCAGCGGACCATTCTGCTACATTAGTCGAAATCACCGATCAACTTTCCAATTCGCCCTGTGGTGTAGTTCATCACCGTTTTGCACCATCCTTTTGCATCGTCGTGCTTTGGGTCTATGGGCGACATAGTACTGCCTCGCAGAACTTCTCGGTGATGCGCCGACTGCTCCTTTTTTCCGCCGACTTGATCCTTTCCTCCGGGGCTCAACACACTGGCACAAAAGGCAAAGTGAGACCCTTCGGCGACTCTCCAAGTGGACTCGGCGATCCTCAGGCCTTCATTTCTTCATTATTTTCAGCCCTTTCGTTCGTTTTTGCGATGTAGTGTCCATGCTTTCCTAAAAACTTCACATACCTAAAACTTAAGGGTTTTCATCAGATATTGAGATAAAATAAGCATTTGAGGACACAATTTCTATTAAAATATAGCCCTAAATGAGTCGAATTTGTGGACTCATCACAAGACTTCCTCAAACAACAATTTGTGGAGGCATGATCTGAAAGAATATTCATAAGCACGAATTAGAATAAACTTTCATAGAGTTGAACTCTACCGCACAAAAAAGAGTAAGAAGGAAGTGAAATGTTTCCTAAATGTCATAGCCCCCTAATTATAGATGTGACGCGCTTTACACCGATAAAAATGACTCTATAGACACGACTTCATAGACACCTTAGGACTCTTGAACTCTCGAATCTGATATATTGTTTTCATGATCTGAGCATTCATCCTAAACGTGATGAATACATGAGAACCATTTCTAATCCCAAGTGAACCCATTGTCTGACTTACTATGACTCACATGACTATACATATTATGTGGAAGCTATATAGATAAGCTTATTGAAAATTATTAAAACATTGTCTTGAAATCCGTAACATAAGTGATAAGTTAAACAAACAACCTGCAAAAAAAATGGAAACATATAATTGTATCTGTGGATGAGGCTTCTAATAATTCAAGATAGATTTCTAGACAACACCCACGACACCTCGAATATTACTAAAATAGAAATTAAAATGGAGCCTCACGAAAGCAAGGAGACCACACTAAATAATGTCTACGAGTATAAGGTAATGTCAACAAAACGTTTGTTGATGATCCTGAACACCGGTATCTTTATCATAAAAGATGTAGGTCGAATGGCATCAGTACATTGAATATACAAGTATGTAATATGGCTAAGTAAAACGGAAATTAAACTAAATTGAAAGATTTAATGCAACTCAACTAAATCAAAACATGAATATGAAGTGTAAACCATTTAAACTTTACCATAAGAAATGCAATAAAAGCAATATAAAAAATAATATACTTTACTTGTAAGGAGTTTCTCTAACCGAAAACCCTTACATGAGCCTAGAAATGATACAATAATTTGACAACATTGCAAGGGTCATCCTATACTTTGTCGAGGTATAGGATGATATGGTACAGTATTTATGGATCGATTTAATAGGCCTTGTCAGAGGCAGTGAGAAGTCACACGACAAGTCAATGCTATCCTATGCTATACTTTAAATGTAGCTTTATGATACTTTTGAGTTAAAACAGACTCTGACCCGATTCAGTGCTCAATACTACTCCTAAAATAATATACAATATCAATCATGCCCAATTCTCCCTTTGAAAATAAATGGACTTTTACTTTACTAAAGGACCTTTTTAAAACATAACTCATACTTTGTCACGAACCAAACCATCGTGATTGGTACTCAGACTAACCCTCTACTGGGAGAACCATTACTACAACCTAAACAATCATCTTAACGAAGAACTAAAAATTTAAAGATACAGAAGTAGGTTTAAATGTCTGAAATATAGTGGAGTTCCTATAAAATCTGACTGTTAAACAAAACAACTACCAAACATTTGTGGAAACAACCCCTAGAATCTGAAAGTCAATGTACCAAAACTCTAACGATCAACAAGTTTAAGGAATAGGGGCACAACCCCAAAAGCTATAACATAACAGTTATTTAAAGAACTAGTGTCCGAAGACAATTGACTAAACAAAATGAGAAATCATGGAAGCCTAGGAGAACTGGCTTACCCTTGAATTTGGTCTTCGATCAATGATCCCGTAAATGAGGTCTCCTAATAGCCGCCAGAAGATGCCCTTTACTCAACAGAGAAAGAGCAAGTGCAGTATTAGTACACAACCACATTGTACTGGTAGGATCACACATCTACTTCCATAAGTACAATATACAACAATCAATCACAACATAGTAAACACACATATACATAATACAATTCAGTTATCATTTCAGAGCAACATACAGTCTTCCATTATTAATGACAAGTAAACATAGGCATATCAATCACAAGTAGTTTTGTCATGGAACCCATACCCAAACAGTTAGTTTGTCGGAACGTGACACCATATCCAGTATAAAAAAAATGAATGGCTAAAGTTCTTAAAAAGTGATTTCTGCTGTCTTTAAGAGTTTTGAGTACCATATAGGAATTCCATAGATTCCATCAATTACGGAAGGTGGAAATTTGTCTACGAGAGTTTTTCAGTTTAAGATTTAGAGTATTTTTGAGGATTTGAAGATTTAAGTAGGAAAATTGTGTAATTTTATTGTTTGTATTGACTTTTTTCAATATTCAGTGTTCGAATGCTCAAATTGGAATTTTGAAAGTTCTGTTGGATTTGGGGAATGGTTTTAGGACTAGGTGAGGTCTTGGTTGCAATTTCAGAGTCCCCGAGCTTGATTTAGCCTTTTTAGGCATTATGATTAGTTTTCAGGAATTTCGAGTCAAAGAGACCTCGTATCCGTGATTCAATGATTTCAATATACTAAAAAATTCCAATATAGTCAATTTTCATATACGAATTGTGTGTATGGATTTTTGAACGAATCTCAAGGGTCCATTCGATGATTTTATTCTTAGTTGTATGTTATTGATTATTGATGGCTTCACATATGCAATGGATCATCGCTTTCGCTAAAATTGCATAAGCGAGGTGGGGCTCGCATTCGCAAAGAGTCAGGTGGTCTGGCCCTTGCTTTCACGAAGACCTTCTGGCTTTCGCAACCTTCGTTTTACCCAAAAAAATTATTTCTTTGCAAAACAATAAAATTATCATTTTTGTAATTTTGTATGAGGGAAAAGTAGGTATAATGATGATGATGATGATGATGATAATAATAATAATAATAATAATGATGATGATAATGATGATGATGATGATGATTATGATAATGATAATAATCATGATAATAATAATTATAACCATGATAATAATAATTATAATAATGATGACAATGATGATGACGATGAATAGGATGATGATGATGACGACGACGACGATGAGGATGATAATGACGACGACGATGAGGATGATTATGATGACGATGATGATGATGATGATGAGGATGACGACGACGACGACAACGAAGACAACGACGATAATGATGACGATAATAATAATAATACTTCTTATAATAATGATGATAATAATAATAATAATTATAATAATAAATAAAAATATAATAATAATAATTAATACTATTATTATTAAAATAAAATAGTAATAATAATAATTATTATTATTATTTATAAAGTCAATAAAATGATATTATATTTAATAGGAGCTGAAACAAAAGTATTTTGTCTTTTCCTCTCCCAAAATATTTCATTTATTACATTTCTAAATATGAACCTAAAGACTCTTGTTTCCCAAATTCATACTCTTCATCCATATAGAAAATATAAAAAACCCTCTCCTCTCCTCCTGAATTCATGTTTTTCGACCACATAGAAAGCGTCTAAAAACATTGTCTTCTATCCCTCAAATTTATTGTTACCTTCTTCTAGTTCAACTGGGTATTCTAATGCTTGATTTTCAGCTTAAATACACATTCAACTTTCTTGTTAAACTATTTACTAGCGGAGGGCAAATTTTTGGGCTAATCAAGATCAATAAATTGAGCATGTTTTTTCTTGTATGGTACATCCACGTTTTTCCCTTCTCTTTGTTTAGGTTTTATTTGAGGTTTTTTTTGGGTAATGTCAATAAGATTTCTATATTGCATAATTTTCTCTCTTGTAAAAATATTGATTGGATTCTTCTCTGTTTCGGGGTGAAAAATAATAGATTGATGTGAATATCGAGTATAGCCAGTTGAATATATATGAATTGTGTCTACGGGGTTCCAAACGATCTCCCGGGATCCATTCAATGATATTTTTGTTTGTTGTGTGTTGTTGATGTCTAATGCATTTTCTTATGCATTGGGATGTTTGCTTTGTTGAAGATCGCTTTAGCGAGGTGGGCCTAACAATCGCAAAGGGTCACGTGGGCATACCCTCAGTTTCACTAAGACCTCATGGCTTTGGCAACTAGATTTTAGTTTAACACCAATTGTTATTTGATGGTAAAATAACCAACTACAATAGATTATAAGTATTAAATTGCTAGTTTTACAAAGAACATAATGCAACTATATGCTTATTTATTATTTTTGAGTGACTTTTATGTATATCATTTAAATGGTAATATTGAATTTATATGCAAGAGAAAAACATTCTCAAAGCCAAGTAAAATAATAACTCACATTATTTTAAGACTTTAATCGCCTCTACTTGGATATACAATTTATTTGTTAAAGGAAAAAGTATGTTTATATCTAAAAAGAATCTCTTTTATCAGCTAATTTTTCTTATGAATTTGTTGTAGCTAATATTTTTTTAGTTGAATATCATATAAATTATTTTTCAAATTAGTCATATTTAAATCAATCTCGCAATAATTATTTTCACTCCAATATATAATAATTTAAATAACTAATAAAAAATTGTTTCGCTTAGGAAATAATCAAATTATTAACTTAAGCAAAAGGATTCTTAGAATACAAATTCAAAATATAAATTATAAAACAAAATATGACAAACTTTTGAATATAAGAATCTCAAATTTTACCATCAAATGTAAGGAAAATATCTCAAAATAAAATAACAAATAGCTATCAAAATTTTTAAAATCTTGTCGTAATTCTTAATCTGTTAATTGGTTATGTTTTCTTTCATATCAAATATCATTTTATTGTACATTATTGCAACACTTTTATCTTTAAGTCTTTGTAATCTAGTACAACTTTTTTCATTTGTCATTTATTTCTCAACATATATGATGATGTGACAACTATGACTATGTGTGTGTCACGACCCAAGGCTATCCCCTAAATGCGACACGACATACTTGACCCTGAAGGGGTCTCATACAAGCCTCATTGCATTCGATAAGAGAAATAGTACGGAATAAAACTTTATTTAAAACCATACAATCAAGATACTCATTCAAAACTCTTGAAAAACACAACGGAAGTCTATTGTCTCAACTTGGCCATCTAAAAGCAACATCTACAACATAAGTAGGGACACAACCCTTTACAATCGAAAAGTCTAACAATAATCTTTTACATGAAAGAAAATGAAGCTTCGAAACACTTGTCCTCGATTTATTAGGACATACCACTTATTCTTGGAGAATCTCAAATCCAAGTCCTTGATCTAGAGAGAAGTAACTCACTTGCCGGAACCTACACTTGTAGTAAAACATTAAGAAGAATGGATTAGCACAATTAGGTACTAAGTATTATAGCCATTCAAAAATATGCTTCAATTGGACATTTTATTTGAAAGTCATGCTTTTATGACATTTTGATAAAACTTCATGAACACAGTGTAAGAGGCATAATATTCAAACATAACCAAAATACAAGTCATTTAACCACATTAGAACATAATCAACATGTAACCCTTTACCTTCACATTTAACCTTCACCTCAAGTAACCCTCAAGCTATACTTTGTGCAATGTATGGATAGCGTCCCATACCACCATCGACATTCAAGTACCACCTTAAGGTCATCAAAAGTGAACTTACCATTCAAGCTTTCCATCCTCACATAATACTCATAGACAAGAGACATAAACATTACATAAGTCATATCATCACACAAAGATCATCACCTCAGACAACCCTACGTCATACTTGTGCAATGTGCAATTAGCATCCCATACTACTACTCACAATAAATACTTCTTTGAAGACACAATACTAGGCAAGGCACATTCATATACAACAAGTCATGACAAGGAAGTTACTCATTATACAATCCAAGTATAGCATGCATCTTTACATTTAGGCATATAAGAGTCAACATTCTTCATTAACTTCACTCAGGACACATTCATAGATTAGCCATTAAGACTTAGAGAACTCACTATGACCCTCTCAAAGCCTACTTCTGCAATGCATTGGCATCCCATACTACAACCCACACTTCATAGAACTCATCAAGAAACCATAATGCACATCTCACATGATGGGAATAGGCATTAACCGACATAGATCATGATAGCTAAATTATGGAATCCATTGTCATGTAGCCCCACACCGTAAAAAGGTGTTCTACTTGCCTAAGGTAGAACTAGTAACATTTTAGCTTGGTTGGAATCCACCAGCTAATATCCTATGTCGGTACATAGTTATGGTATATGAAATATTTTCATTGAAATCCGGCCTAACGTAGGGAGAACCTCCATCTCACCATATCCTCTCGGTGCTTAGCCTCCATTCCCTTAGATTATTTCATTTTCATCAACATTATTGTACTTGAGAGGGCCACCAACATTAGGCCTACCGACCCAAGGTACATTACACAAGAAAAGGGCCACCGCCATTATGTCTACCGATTCAAGGTACATTAAGCATAGCTCATTGTCTTTCCAAGAAGGGCCACCAATATTAGGTCTACAGATACAAGGTTCATCATTTCACACATGAAAGGGCCACCACCATTAGGTCTACCGTTTTAAGGTTTAACTTCACATTAGCTCCTAGAGTGTTCATGAAAGGCCACCAACATTAGGTCTACCAATCAAAGGTTTACCATAGAATGCTTTATCATTCATTCTTGAAAGGCTGCCAATTCAAGACAGTAAGACATTCACATTACTTCCATTTATACCATAAAAAGATGCCTAAGCCTACAAATTAAACATATACAATACATAGGAGAAAACCCTTCACATTCCATCATCATCATTCATGTCTGTTAATTAAGGATATGCTTTCAATCAATAACAAAATTATATTCTAAACTTGATCATTATACATTCATTGAAATCTCACACATATACTTTACATCATGATCATACCTAGATCCTTCACATGTAGAGGTACAAGGAAGATATCCATCAATTCAATACCACAATATACATAGTAAGTAAGCACCTCCACATCAAGTGGATTAATAGATCAAGCACAATTCTACTTCAATATGTAATTTGATTATAACTTGCCCTTCAAGGGTCATGGTTCAAATTCGACCACTCACCTTAGATCAATACAATTTGGAAAGAGTAATAACATAATTTCAACATTATATATCCATATACACATAAACAATCCACATAATTTATAATCAATCAAATCCCAATCACAAATCACAACTTAAGAATTTGGGGGAAAACATGGGTTATAGGAAGAAATCAACTTAATTCATCTATAAATCCACAACGCATTCATAAATCAATGCAATAAATCCTTTAGAAACCATTTTGAATCGAACCCATGCATAGATTGAAATATAGGGTTTAGGGGTAAACATTGCAGATTTCGAATCACTTTTGAAATTGGCTCCTTAAAAGATAGTAAGTCAAGGATGAATACCAACATACGTTTTATGGAAGAATCCCACGAAAATCCCGTGAAAAACTTGATGATTTGACCTTGGAAGCTTGAAGTCTTTACCTCCAATAGAGGTTTCTAGAGAGAGAACTTTTGAGAAGAGAAGTGGGTTCTATTTGTGATTTTGAATAATGAGTTGAAAAATAGAGTGTAATACTTTTAATACTCTTAAAATACCATAATTAACCTAAAATAACCGTCCCACAACTTAACTAAATTAATTAACTAATTACCAAACAACCCTCACCTTGGCTGAACCACACCAGCAAACAAGGTGGGAACCACGACTCCAAACCACGGATCATGGTTTGGGTCACGCCCCATCCTAGTCAACCGTAGTTTGTGGTCGGGTTTATGTTTTGGGGGCCATGACCCACACGGAGGCCATCAACGGGGTGTGGATGGTTCTACGGGAAGTGGTCACCTTCTGTGGTTCACCAAGTCTTGGGCAGCTTGTTTGTTTCAAGGGGTCTTGCGGGTTAGGCTTAGTGTCCTTCACAAGAATCCTTATGGTAGTCCTTGGGGATTCGTAGCTTGAGGGTTAACCCCTAAACCTCTCAACCATGGCTCGGGACAACATTTTACCACCTCAAACCTCACATCCACTCCAAGACACATTAGTTAGGCTCTAGTTTTACTTATTCGTTTCATGGGTCATTACATTATCCCCCACTTAGGAACATTCATCCTTGAGTGACACTTTAAACACATTAAGGGGTTAACGACTCAAGACTAGCAGCCCATTATGCATGCAACATTGTAAACAAATGCACAACACTAGGAGGAAACATCAACTCCACATCAAAAAGCTCAATGCAATTCAAGAGCGTAGGAGCTTCATCTACAAACTCATTATGCATCATAACTTCAGCATTTCTCATTACATTGGAGGAATTACCTTCTCCAACTTACATCATGCTCATCATAACATCATTAGGCACATTAGGCAATTTCTTTATAAAAGCACATTAGACGTGTTCAATAATTCAACCTCATGAAGCATATAGACAACTCATACTAAATGCGTATCAAAAAGAGGAACATAGTTCATGAAAACTCATTTTCTCATATAAACAATAATTAAACTAGAACATGCATACATAAGGAGACCATGGAAACACATATTCAAACATGACTCCATAATATGAAACAAGCTACAAGGAACTATTGAGCTTAAGCTTGAATAAGAATAGAAGGAAAGAGATAAGCATATAAAAAATCTCAACAATCTTACTATTCAACATACTATCCCCCACTTAGGAGAAAACTCAACTAAGGCTAACATGATACAAAAGTCACAACTATAAGGAACTATCAGTTACCGGTACCTTCATCTGGATTAGCTCCTTTGTCTTTGCTAGCTTGAAAAGCATACAAATGGTTCCTCTTTGGAGCATCAAGATCCGGGCCATTAAGAGAAGCTTGCTTGGCCTCCCTTCCTCTAACCGTAAGAGTAGGACAATCTTTCAGTTGGTGATCATTTTTTCCACAACCATAGTGCCCACAAGTACCGGCTAAGCATTTTCCACGATGCCTCTTCCCATAATTTTGACAAGTAGGTTTAGAAAATAGAGGTACACTACATCTGCCTTCTCTTGAGATGACACCCCCATAGCATCAACCACCTTAAACACTTCTTCTATAAATCCTTGTGGGTCTTCATCTACTAGACATGGTTCATGATATATCATCCTAGAATCATTCCAAACCTTGTGCTCTGATTACCAAGTTTTTCACGACCCAAGAGTACCCCCTAGACCTAACACGGCGTACTTGACCCCAAAGGGGTCGCATACAAGGTCTTAGCATAATCATAACATCAAGATATAAAATAATGTAGAAAAATATAAAACTTTTACAATCGAAGTTCAACTTCTTTTTCATAAACAAAAATAGGAATCAAGACTTGTCTCAATCACCACCTAGTACATAAAAAGTACAAATAGGGTCAAAATCCCTGTACATCAATAATAGTCTCAACGTAGAAAATACAATACAAACTAGAAACAATAGCATCTTATCCTCGAACTTGAGGACTCACCAAGCTTAGAGAATAGTCGACCCAAGCTTCAGTTGAAGAAAGTAGAATGTATGAACAGCCGGAACCTACACTCATTGAATGTAGAAAATATGGGTTAAGGCAAATAATGTACTAAGTATGGAAACCATGCACAAAATGCTTAAAACATGCAAAAAAGGGACATTTAGTTGATGCCTTTAGCAAGTTAAAAAACCATTATGCACATTTATGAAGAAACATAAGCCAAACCAACATATAAGCAACCCAAAGGCACACTAATGCAATGCAAAGGTAAAGTCCCATAACCCTACCAAATGCTAAGTATTACATTTAGGCTACCAACAACAAACATAAGTAAGGAGTCATACATGATCATAACTTGTAATAAGTAAAGTCAACCTTAACATTCTTACATAACTTTCATACATAATCCATAAGTCATCATAACATAAGAGAACCTCACCATAACCCCTCTTAAAGCCTACTTGTACAATGCATGAGTGAAGTCCCATAGCCCTACTCATACTAAGTAGTACCTCTTAAGGAGTCATAATTAAAGTCCATATTCTTATCATATTTCATATTTATATCATAATTCATATTCATGTCATATAGGGAAGATAGAATTAACCGACATAGACCATGTGAGCTACATGGAATCCGGTGTTCTACCCCCACACCGAAAAGAGGCGTCCTACTTGCCTAAAGAACTTTCAAAATAGCTTTTAGGTGGATCCACTAGCTAAAAACCTATGTGGGCACATAGTTATGGGATTTGAAGATTTCTACTAGAAACCCTAACTACTAACGTGTAGGTTTCCATCTCATGAGATAACCATATTGGGAACCCAACTATTAGCGTGAAGGAACCCATCGCATACACATATCCGCTCGGTGCTAAGCATAATTTCCTTTAAAAGTCGTATTAAGTCTTTACTTAAGTTCATATTCATAAGAGAATGCACTAGGCACCCAACCAACATAATAACATAAGAGCTCATAGATTCATTAGGTAATAATTTCCTTTCAACCTTCGAATCATCAACATGTGAGTAAAGCAGTTAATAATTCCCTTTCAACCTTCGAATCATCAACATGTGAGTAAAGCTTTCACATCATAATCATAGGGTGTTCTTGAGAATATCCTTTCATGCAACCCAACCATACTATCATAGTCATAACATAGCATCCATAGTCATGTGTAGGCATGGGGGAGGATGACCGTACAAGAATACCACAACTACACAATCATTAAAGTATCGTCACCTTTCAAGTGACCCACAATTTCATACATAATTCTCATAGAAAGGCACAAGCCCTCACACTTTTGCCCTTCAAGGGTATTGAATCACAATCAACCCAACCATATACAATTACTACATAATATAGAAGTAATTTCATGATGCAATAGCTTAATTAACATAATATATTCAATTGACATATTGATAATATCAACCAACCAACAACATCAATACTCCATCAATGGAGAATTTTCATTATAAAACATCAATAATCCATCAATATATTTACAATTCACCATAACCAGCCATAAACAATCATAATTGAACAATAAAAATGTTTTGGAAAGAATACCCATGTCATAGATTGAAAACCCTAGAATTGGGGGATTTGGAATCTTCAAAAAACACTTTGAAGGGGCTTCTTCGGTGATAACTACCCAAGGATGAAAAGCACCCATACCTCACTTAAGAACCTTCAAGAAATTTGGGGAAGAACTTTGAAAATCTACAAACCCTAGCTCCAATGGCTTCTTCTTCTTCTTGAGTCTAGAGAGAGAATTATTGAGAGAGGGGGGATAGTTTGATTTCTATTGGGTGTTTAAGTATATTGACTTTGAATAATGAATTTCGACTTAAAAACAATATATCTACATCCCCTAAAAATAACCATAACACACCCACTTTAATTGGACTAAAAAGGAAATGACATCACAGACCCCCACTTATTGATCCACGTCAGTGACCATGACCCACCTTCACAAGTCGTTGACTGGACCATGACTTGTGGTTCCTTTCATGAAGGTTGGGGCAGTGGCTATGTTTTTGGAGCACAAGGGTCAAACGCCCAAGGCATTCTCACGAGCACATTCACGAGCCATGAAATGGACAACGACCCGTGGTCCTGCTCGTGAGTGGTGAGGCAATAGTTATGCTACTCCATACTCTCGAGACCCCATGCCCAAGTCTCCTTCACCGGCACCTTCATGAGCCGTGAAGTGGACCACGACTCGTGGTCCTGCTCCTGAATGGTGAGACAGTGGCATGGTTTTTGGCTGGCCATTTTTTCCAAGGCCAAAGGTACTTCACGACCACATTCACGAGTCATGGAGTGGACCACAACTCATGGTCCCTCTCGTAAAGGTGGGGCAATGTGTTCCTAGCTAGGGGAAGCCTTGGCCTTTGGTCTTGGCTTGGCCCCTTTGCCTTGGTACTTGCCCCTTAATCTTGACTCAACTAACTTCATTTCAACCTTAATTGACTTACTAAATGTTTGGGTAATCATTTTATGATTTATAACCTTACGTTTAGGCTCTATTTTAACCTACCATTTTTATGGGGTGTTACAATAACAGTTATCATTCCAGCATTGATATGACACCATTTGAGGCACTCAGTGGGAGGGAATATAGATCACCCATAGGATGGTTTGAGCCTGGAGATGTAAAACCTTTGGGGATTGATTTAGTGAACAATGCTCAAGATAAAGTGATGAGTATTCAAGCTAAGCTGTTAGCAGCTCGGAGTAGACATAAAAAGTATGCAGACCATAAGGTAAGGGACATGGCATTTCAATACGGTGAGAAGGTACTTCTTAATGTATCACCCATGAAAGGGGTAGTGCGATTTGTCTAGAAGGGCAAGCTTAATCCTCGATACATTGGTCCATTTGAGATTCTTAACTTGTAGGCCAGCGGCGTATAGATTGTCTTTACAACCTAGCCTATTGGGAGTTCATCTGGTATTTCATATGTCCATGTGGAAGAGATATCATGGTGACGGGAATTACATCATAAAATGGGACTTAGTGTTGTTAGACAAAGACCCTCATTATGAGGAGGAACCGGTTGCAATTCTTGATCGTGATGCGCAGAATATGAGGACCAAAGAGATTAACTCTGTGAAATTTCAATAAAAGCTTCATCGAGTTGAAAAAGCTACTTGGGAAACCAAGAAGGAAATGCGAGACAAGTATCTCGAGTTGTTCGATGATTCAGGTACCACTCCACCCTTACTTTAGCTTATTTTTCCTAAGTTTGTTACTCGTGGACGAGTTATGGGTAAATAGGTATCTATTGTAATGACTTGTTCCCATCGTTATGGAAAAGCCATCGGGGAAAAAAATTTGATCTAGAAAAGTTTTTCTAAGTAACTTAAGAATTCCTAGCCTAGTCGAGATTTGGACGGAATCAAAGTAAGTGAGATCTAGGAATATCTGGTAATAAATGAGAGATCTAATTAGGATTTTGATTAAATGAGAAGATATCTAAGACATTAAGGAACCCGTACGATATTGTGGAACCGAATTCAGGTGAGTAGAACTTCTGAAACTGATTTTAGTGTGAACGAGTAGTTTTTTAGTATCATGGGTTGAAGGTGTGTTGTAAAATGGGGGATCGGAAGAATAAATTTATCTCTCTGTTTCTGTGTAAGATACTAGGACAGGATTATTCCCGTCAAAGCGGGGCCTCTGTGGCGGGATAATGGCCGCCATAGCGGGCCAGTCACGACTTAAGTCTGAAATAAACCCCAAAAATATTACAGTTCTCCAATTTTTGTTCTTAAGAGCGAAGACGACCCCATGAGATTTCTTGACAGTTTTCCACTACTTTGGGTGCAAAAGGTAAGGATTTTACTCCCCTAATACATTTTTCGATCCATAGAAGTTAGCATCTTGATCATATATTGTTGGAGGAGGATTTTGAACTGATTTGGATGTTGGAAAAAGCCCTAGCCGCACCTTAGGATCATAATTTGGGTCTTAGCTTATTAGGTTTATCATAATTCGGGTAAATTAGATATTAATTATTGATCCCCATATTGAATTGTTTTTTTGTAGATGTAGAACAAGCGGAATGAATCCCAAAAGGGAAGCAAGTGTCTTAGGAGGATTCAATCTTGGTTTTGAGGTAGGTGAGGGTTTGATTTCATGTTTGTGTGATGAATGTTAGTATTTGCTTCATTGTAATGCATGTTTGTGTTTACTGGAAAAGCCGTGTTATCCTACCAGTACAGTATGGTTGTGTATTGATATTGCACTTGCTCTTTCTTTGTTGAGTTTAAGGAATCTTCAGACGGCTACTTATAGACCTCATCTAGAACATCAGTGATCAATCGCAAGGGTCAGCTAGTTCTTCCAGGTTTCCATGAGTTCTTTATGTTGTGGTCCACTCTTTTCGGACTATGACTTTCAAGTTAGATATTCATATGTTTAATTGGGATGTATCCATTTTCTAAGACTTGTTGAAGTTTAGATGTTTTGGTACATCAACTTTTAGGTTCTAGGTGTTGTTCTTCCGGATTAGTTGTTTAATTTTATTTGAACCTTTGGAGTTTACGGGAACTGTATTTGATTCTTGAGTTTAAACTTGCTTCTGTATCTTTAAATGCTTAGATCTCAGGTTAGCTAATTAGTATTAATGGTTCTCCCATTGGAGGGTTAGTGTGGGTGCCAATAACGACGGTTTGGGTCGTGATAGTAAATTGTGAACTGTTAGGTTTGACTTGTTTTATGCAGGTTATAGTTGTAGAGGTTCGGTTGGGGTGTAAGGAGTACCCGTATTCTATTCCCTTAGTTTGTTTTTAGATTTTTACTTGCTGAGTACCGTGTGGTTTGATACTAACCCCTTGCTTCTACATTTTTATAGGTTATGAGCTTAGATATTCATGATACTCTCTATTCTCTTCGTTTTTGAGGCTTCATGCAGTGAATTGTGAGGTAGTTGTTTCTCATCTCAACGGACCTTCTTACTCCTATTTATGATCTTGTTCTAATTTAGTGACAACATCATTTGAGACTTGTGTTTTCTTTCAAATCCATTGTAATACACAAGAAACTTGTACACGTTACAACCAAGTTTTGGGGATTTAGATAAGTTAACTAATTCGCCGCATTAGTCACTGAGTATAAAACTTCAATGTTTATTTTATTTCCGCATTTTATCGTTATGGTTGGGTTATTGTAACACCCCGTATTCGAAATAGACCAAAAATGCAGATTTTGAGAAGTTTCAGGTGCAACCCACGGTTGCCATCCACAGACCGTAGGTCAGACCACGGCCCGTGCTGGTGGTCCGTGGTTCAACACTGAAACCCCTCCCAGACCCAGCTCAGAAAATTGGCTAAGTCCCGACTCACGGACAGACCCACAATCCGTAGATCAGACCACGGTCTGTGGTCTGTGTCTGTGGATCGATATTTCCCTTACCCAGCCTCTGACACAAACTACGGTCGTCCAGCACGGACCGTCATTCGATCCACGGTCCGTAGGTCTGACCGTAGATGAGGGTAAGCAGCCAGTTAGCTGAAAATTATTAATGGGTCAAGTTCAGATGGTCATAACTTTTAGCACAAAAGGAATTATGTGTCCCATTAACTATGGTTAGATAGATAATTGAATTATCTTTCCAACTACACCGAGTTTGCTAAATTCCGACCTTCGAGTAAAAAGTTATGCTCGTTTTAGTGAAGCCCTGTCGGGCAGACTCGACCTACGGACCCAATCGACGGTCCGTCGATTGATTGACGGCCCATCAGTCCAAACCGTCGATCACTCCGACAACAGTTAATTCAGGGGTCTTTTGGTATTTTTCTATTTCGTTTAGCCCCTAAGATACGTCGTTTAGACACTAAATCATAAGGTTTTAATTAGTTTAAACTTAGAAACATAATTAAAACTTACCTTAGTCAAAATCATTAATCAAAACTTAGAAAATTAGAAGCAAGAAAGGAGAAAAAGGATCAAGAACCCTAGTTCAAGAACGCAGCAAGGTTCCATCAGTTCCAGCCCCGAAATCGAAAGATTTCTCCGTGGAATTCGTCACCAGGTATGTGGGATTTCACTAGTGGGTTCCTTTCGCCCATTAGGTCCCTAGAATTCAGT
>JAJOOH010018934.1:0-13727 GCA_029582605.1 Solanum gracilifrons
ATATATATATATATATATATATATATATATACTAGTCTCTGGGAACGTGCGTTTTGTCCAATGTCAACATATACAATTTTTAAAATAATACAAATAATATTAATAAACATGTAATAATGACTAATTAAAATTTTAAAAGTAAAGTACAATAATTTGTAGCTATATATAATAATTTTGAATTAATTTGACCTTTTTCTTCTGCAGTTTTTATGATATATGTTTATTCGTCTTTTGATATTTCAACAACAAATAGTTCGAATATGAACATGAGCGACATGATCAGTTATGTTTGCAAATGCTTCGATTCTTAAAGTTTGTGTCTTGTCTTAAGAAACTGTAGTTGTCTTCTTTTCTAAAGTCTCATACTCTACTATATTATTGTCAATTTCATGGCTCAACACGTTTAAAAAAATAAAAATTCTTGTGATAGAGATAATTAATTAATAATCAGTGATATCAGAAAAATTTAATCAATATTACATATATATAAATCATAGTTGTACATACATGCATCCTTTGTTTAATTCAAGATTATTATATCATATATATAAATCATAGTTGTAGATACTATATGAATCAATTCAAGATTATAAATTATAATACATGTGAATTTGACAAAATAATTTTAGTAAACCGTTTTAAATATAATCATAATGTATAAAATATAACAAAATCTATCACAGTGTGTAAGTATTCCTAAGAAAAGGAAAAAAAAGTTCAAAGGACTAATAATCGTATCTACAGTTTATTTCTTTCATACTTTACATAAATCTTAATCTTAGACATATGTTACATTTTTCTACATAATATATTATATTTTTGTAAAATAATAATTATCAGAAAATGAGTACCCGATGTTGTAATTGAGAAGTGAAGAATACACAACTGCAAATTTAAATCTGAAATGTAGAGAAACAAATAAAAATTAGTTAGCGAAAAAAATTCAAAAAATTGGCTATATATATATAACAAAATTCTCTCTTCCAACATTAATCCACAAAATTCATGGTTTTTTCTCTCCTTTCTTTCCCATCAAAATGATCCGTATATATTTGATTATATAGATGATTATGGTCTTTAATTATGTCTTTAATTCAATGTTAACCTTCACATTATTTATATTTATGTTAACTCTTCCCATTCTTTATATTTTAATAGTAATGGTTGACAATTTTAGTAGATGAATGCAATCTTTTATTATGCTTTTAATGAAAAACTAACTTTTCAAATTCTTCAACTAATAATTAATATATAATAACTAATAATATATGATTTTTAGAAAAAGTACTTAGTATAGGGGTAAAATGGTATTTCAACTTTACACTATGGAGATTTCCACTTTTAGTAATAATATAGAAAATAAAAATAACTGGTCATATTCCAAAGCTGAAGAGAGTCTATGCATTAGAAAATTAAAAATATTTAATTTAATATGGAAAACTAACTAAATTCTTTGGAAACAAAAAATAATATAAGGTTTAGATAGCTGAAGTTGTATGGTTGCTGGAAAATGGGATTGTGCCATTGAGGAGACATAACTCATAGTAATTGATGAATAAGAAAATAACTTTTGAGTTGGATTAATAATTAATTAATATATATAATTTATAATATTTTTAGATAGTGTAGGGGGTAAAATGATATTTCAGCTTTATACTTTGGAGCTTCCCACTTTTAGTAATGTATGATGATAATATATGTACACTTTTTCGACAAACAAGTTTAACCGCTATATTGACTAATAAATTCTTTTCATTAGGATTGACTCATCATTAAATTAAATTACCCCAATAAAAGAACTTAGAAATTCAAAATATAAGACCATTTATTTTAGAGGAAAATATAATTAATGGGGAATTGACCATTTTGGAAAAAGTCTAAAAAAAAAAGAGATAGTATTCAATATTTATTACCCATACATTAATGATTTTTTTGACCCTTTTTAAATTTTAGTTCTATAAATTGATCTCTTAAATTTAAAGGAAACCACACCACCATTTTCATTACCCCTTTTCACTTCGCTTCGCTGATATGTGATAACAACCGCCGGCGCATCACCAACTATAACCTCCCAGCTCCACCATCAACCAGTCGTAAGCTTGATCAAGTTTCATCTGAACAAGCTTCTTCATCCCTTATCAGAAAGCGAAAGAGAACTGTGGCATTGAAAAGGATACAGCCATGTATCTAGGTGGTCAACGGGGAGCACATCTCATCTTCAGGCGTGGAAAATAATCAATTACATAATTTCAAAAATAAAAAATCTCTGCCATTTTGAAAAGAGATTATGTTTGTCGTTATTTGGAATTGAATAATATTATAAAGTTGTTGGGAGAGTTCACACATATGACTCTGAAGGAAAATACAGAAGAAGCATGTCTACAAATACAATTTTAATTTCCTCGTCTGCTCCTGCAGATTTGGTAATCTTTACATGTCTCCGGATAATGCTTAAAAATCCATGTTGATGAATTTATTCAAAAATTTGTCAATTCATTAAGAATGTTGCCTTCACCTGCTTCAAATGTATATATATTCTTATGACATAAGAGTTTTACAAGTTTCTCAAAATGGTTGTTCAGATTGATGATCAGTTGTATAAGTTTTGTCTGAGTGGTTTATGGTCTGTAGTAGAGTACGATGGGATTCCTTCTCATTTTCCATGATGATTGAGTTCTTTTTGCAATTACTCTACTTCAAAAAACTGAATCATCATGGCAAAATGAGAAGAGGTCCTATCAGAATCTACTGCAAGCCATAAACCACTCTAGCAAAACCTATACAACTCATCATCAATCGAACAATTGTTTTGAGAAGTGTGCAAAACTCTGATACCATAAGAATATATGCATTCAAAGCTGGTGCAAGTAAGGTTCTTAACAAATTGAAAAATTTATGAATAAATTTATCAACGATTAATTTTTTAGCATTATCTAGACACATATAAAGAGTTACTAAATCTGTAGGAGTAGTCAAAGAAATGAAAAATCGTATGTGTTGACATGCTTCATCACTATTTTCCTTTGGAGTCATATATGTGAACTCCCAACAACATTTTAAACAAAACTAGGGGTGTCAGAATGATCTCAAATATAGACAACATGTCCAATCCCTCCAGAATTTTATGGGTTGGGCTCAATGTCAACCCATCCACGCATTAACCCATTTTAAAAGAATCTTCAATTGAATCCAATTTAATCTCCAATTTCCACCCGTTATAAGACTTTTTATTTGCATTGATTTAATATATATTCTCATATTGAAGGTATGAATTACAATCTATTTTATAATTGTAACGACCGGTTCCCATTGTTATAGAAAAGCCAATGGGGAAAAAATTTGGGCCGAAAAATATTGTAGTAGTAACTTGAAAATTCCTAGCCTAGTCCAGATTATAACTAAATCGGAGTCAGTGACGTCTAGAGAAATCTGGTAATGCATCGGGGATCAAATTATGAAATTGATCACATGAGTAGATAACAAAGATGTTAATGAACCAGTACGACTTTACGGAATTAAATTTGGGTGAGTAGAACTCCCGAAACTGACCTTAGCATGAACAGGTAGTTCCTGAATGTCATGAGTTGAAGGTGTGTTGTGAAATGGAGGTTTGAAACTCTAATTCTGACGTTCTGTCTCCATGCAAGTCACCAAGACAAGATTTATCCCGCCAGGGCAGGGCCGCTGTGGTGGGACAGGGTCCGCTGTAACATGCCAGTCGCGACTTAAGTCTGGATTAAACCCCAAAAATGTTATTATTCTTCAATTTTCGTTCTTGTGTCACGACCCAAACCGTCGTGATTGGCACCCACACTAACCCTCCGGTGGGAGAACCACTACTACAACCCAAAATAAGCAACTAAACCAAAAACTAAAGCATTTAAGGATAAGAAAACATGAATAATAGCTAAAACTGAAGTTCTCATAAACTTCCAAAAGACCTAACAACTAAACAATGTGGAAATACGCCTAGAACCTGAAAGTCAATGTACCAAAACATCTAAAGTTCAACCATAAGTCTAAACAAGAAGGGGTACAACCCCATACTAAACATAAGAAATTCTAATGCAATAGTCAAAGTCCGAAATGGTGGACATAGACGAAAGAGAACTTATGGCCGCCCGAAAGAATTGGCTCACTCTTGAATTCGAACGATCACTGATCTTCTAACCGAGGTCTGTCAATAGCCGCCGAAAGATGCCCTGGACTCAACAAAAATAAGAGCAAGTACAGTATCAGTAAAAAACCACAGTGTACAGGTAGGATCAAGCGGCTATCCCACTAAGTGTAACATAAGCAAGTCAATACAACATTATAAACATGCAAAATACCGAACATAGACAATATCGATTATCACTTGCTCAACAATATACATTTATAACAAGTCATTGGTCCGCTCATGGAACCCAAACCTAAATAATTAGCATACAGGAACGTGGTACGTGATCCAATATTTATTCTGGAACGTGGCAACCGATCCCATAATTATTCCAGAACGTGGCAATCGATACCAATTAGTATACCGGAATGCAGTATCCGATCCAATCAACACACCACAATTATAATCACAAGTACATTCTCAATAATCATACAATCAAGAAGTGATTCATGGCATATAGTTATCCATGTATCTCATTTACAACAAGTGTGATCAATAATGCAACATTCGCATACATACATGTATCGTAATGAAGCAAGAACAAATATACATCACACAATCATAGATTCACAACCATCACCTACGTCGAAACAAGCTTGAAACCCTAAGAAACTTGATCCTTCCCTTTCCGGATTCATTCCGCTTGTTCTTGGTCTACAAACAATAATAATAACACGGGAATCAATAAACAATCACTAATTACTCAGATTACTAACAATTCTATAAACCCAAAATCATACCCGTGATCCTAAGTATCCAAAATAAGGCTGTTTCCACCATATATTCTAGATCAAAACCCTCCCCCATCGATAATTACCCAGTAGATTACGTTCTACGGATCGAAAAACGTATTCGGGGAGTTAAAACCTTACCTTTAGCCTCAAGAATGGTGGAAAACTGTCAAGAATCGCCCGGGGTTCAATTCTTAGCTCTAAAAATATAAAAGTGCAGAATAAAGACGTTTTGGGATTTATTTATGACTTTAAGTCACGTTTGATCCGCCACAACGTCCCTCACCCCGCTACAGCGGCACCGCCAGAGCAACCAAAACCACCACCAAAGCGGCTTGCACAAAATAATGGGCTATTTTAATAATTCCAAGACCACCATTTCACAACATACCTTTAACCAATGACGCTCAGAAAATACTTTTCACGCTAAGATCTATTCCGGGAGTTCTACTCACCTGAATTCAATTTCGTAAAGTCGTATGAATTCTTTAACGACTTATCTAACTACTCATGTAATAAAAATCATAAATAAGTCACCCTATTTTAACCAGATTTCCCTACACCTTAATGACTCTGATTTCGTCCAAATCTGGAGTAGGTTGGGAAATTCTAAGTTACTACGAAAAAAATTTCTGACCCAAAATTTTTCCCCGTTGGCTTTCCTATAATGACAAAATCTGGTCGTTACATCTTGAGAGTTAAGAGACGAACAAGGGCAAGTTCTTGACAGTTTTCCACCTCTTCTAGCACTAAAGGTAAGTGTAACATCTCTCTATTTGAAATAACTAGAAAAAAGTTAGAATTGGAAATAGTTATTTTAGGAAAGAATGAAAAATCTGGAAATTTGCCAAGTTATGTTAAGTTTGAGTTTTGGGTCAACTTCAAACAATCATAACTCCTAGATCAGGATGAGTTAGGCATACTTTCAGATACCGACGGAAAGATCTTGGAATTATCTTTCCAACGCCGCCGAGTTACACGATTCTGAGTTTGTGTTAGTGAGATATACCCATTTGAAGTTGGGCTGTTCAAATCAGGAAAGTCTAAACCAGATTTTGGAATGTTATAAGGGTCTTTTAACTACCCAATTAAATTATTTCGTTTTCAGTAAGTTATGTGGGGTCTAAACTGAGTTAGTTCAGTTTATGCAATTAAGAAATATGCTAGGGCTTTGAGAGAAGAGAAAAGAGGAGAAAGGAGAAGAGAAGTTCAATATTCGTCAAGTTCATGCGATTTTGGTTGTGGAATTCACCAAGGATTCAATCCTACAAGGTATGTGAGACTTCCATAGCATTGGGTTCATTCACCCACGCGCTAATCATGTTTGTTTAAGTGAAATTCGTGTCTAGAAAGTTGAAAGTATGATGTTCTTGAAGTTTGCTTTAGTTCTTGAGAATTGACGGGATTGTGGAGTTCTTGATGGAATCGTATCGATTTAAGAGTTGTTTTGAGTTAGATATTAGTTTATATATACTGGGTATTTTAATCTAAAGAGGGATTGAGAAAAAGAATTGGGTTTAGGTGAATTGGGGTGAGAAAATGAAGAAGGAAAAAGTCAAACAGGTTTTGGCACGCCAGTCCGCGTCGTGGACTTGCTCCCCTAGTGCACAAAAGGCACATCCGCATCGCGGAGAAAAAACGAACACCTTTGTTTCAAAAAATAAATTTTGAGATCAAATATTTAAATGCATCTCTGCATCGCGGACTTGTTTCCAGGCAGTGATTTCTTGATCGTTTCTCATGTTTAACTATCTAAAAACACTCCTAAACATCATGAGATCTTTCCTATCACAAAAGACAATCCTTGAATCCATAAATTCAATTCAAGGAAAGTTAAGAGTCAAGTCAAGAGAAGTTCATAGAGTTTTTTTTCAAAAGTCTTTCACAAACGTTTCAACTTTGTTTTAAGACTTAAGCTTTGAGTGGAGTAAAGAGTAAGAGTAATGTTCATTTTTCAAAGATTATATGGGAACTAAGTATTCCTAAGATTTAAATGTTTTCATATTTGAGAAAAAAATGAAACACCGATTTCCAAGAGAGTTTTTAAGCTAAGTTTTTAGTAATTATCTCAAACCAAAGAAAGAGTTTTGTTTTATAAACATATGAGCTGAGTATATTTTGGGAGTAGTATTGAGCACCGATATAGGGACACAAGTTCATAACAACTCAAGTCTCCATAAACCATGTAGCCATCATGGGTAGAACATGATCATACTTTTTAGATGATTTCTTAGTGCTTTTTAGCATAGACTAGTGGATCCACTTAGTTAAGGCGTTTTATATGACGGCAAGGTATAGGATAGTTCTGGCAGCGTGGGCAAGATGTTGTATCACCACTTAGGCTCATAATGGTGGTTGTCGGTTAGAGAAACTCCCACATTATTATATTACTTTATATGTAAACTGGGTTGTTATTGCATTTCTTTAACAAATTGAGTTGCTACCTACTGTTCTAAATGCTTTGTATAAATTGCACCATTATTATTGTTTTACAGTTTATTTGAGTTGAGTTATTCACGAGTTGAGTAAAGTGAAGGTAAGTGTTCCTTTTAGATTCCTTTCAAGCTTCTTTTATGTTTAGTTTTCCCCTCGCATACTCGTACATTAAATCCAATACCTCGTTGATCCAGTTGAGCACTCAGAGTCAGTTAGTGAGCCTCTTTACTATCCGGAGGACTTCTTATTCATTGCTTTAGTATTTCAGTTGTTAGGATATTCGGGGGTCTTGTCCTGACATCCCTCCTTGTTTTAGAGGCTTCATAGACAGTTAGTAGTTCAATTGTCTTTACATTGATATTTCTTATGTTAAAACTTGTGTTGCCATCTATGGCTAGTTGAATGTTTTAACCTTAAATATTCTGAGTTTAAATTTGAGATGGTTGTTTTTATAAGTGCATTTGATCATTGTAATAATGCTTAGAGTCTTCTATTGAGAGTTTAGCCAGGCCAAGAGTTCTCTTGGGGCCAGAAATTGTTCTCGAGTGCCAGTCCCGCCCAGGGTGTAGGCTCGGGGTGTGAAAAACTTGGTATCAGAGCACGGTGTTCAAAAGTCCTAGGGATTCTATGAAGCCATGTCTTTAGAGTAATAGTTATCGATTTGAAGCGTGCCATATCTATAAGTAGGGGACTGCAACATTTAGGAATTTCCTTCACTTCTTTCATACTTATTTCGTGCGACAGAGTGTATCTCTATAAAAGTTTCTTCTAATTTGTGGTTGTACGTGTCTTACAGATCATGCCTCCATAAAGAACTGCCACAGGTCGTTCAGCTAGGAGTAACGTTGAAGAGCAAGGGGTACTTAATACACCCGAAGTGCAACCCCAAAGAGAAGTCATGATTGTTGAGTTCAGGGAAGCGATTCGAATGATAAGCCAAGTTGTGACTAACCAGGTTGGGCAACAAAGAGGAGCTAGACAAGAAGTGGTTGATACTTCGAAGATCTTAGCATTCTTGAGGATGAACCCTCCAAGTTTCACTGGTTCAAGCACTACTGAGGATCTAAAGAACTTTATTGAGGAACTGCAAATGGTATTTGAAGTTATGCATGTTGCCGATGCTGAGCGAGTAGAACTAGCTCCATATCAGGTGAAGAATGTTTCTAGGACTTGGGTTGACCAGTCGAAGAAGGGTAGAGCTAAGGGAGCACCACCTGCGAGTTGGGCTTGTTTTAAGGAGGCCTTCTTGGGGAGTTTCTTTCCCCGAGAACTAAGAGAGGACAAGGTACGAGAGTTTCTCACTCTTAAGTAGGATTCACTAAGTGTTCATGAGTACAGCTTGAAGTTCACCCAACTTTTCCAATATGCTCCGGAGATGGTCGTGAATATGAGAAGCATGATGAGTTTTTTTGTTGTTGGGCTGTCCCGTGTGTCAAGCTAAGAAGGCAAGGTAGCCATGATAATTGGGGACATGGATATATCCAGGTTGATGGTCTACGTGCAGCAGGTTGAGGAAGAGAAGATGAGGGCTAGGGAGGAGTTTAGAAACAAGAAAGCGATGACATGAACTGAGTCCGGGCAGCAAAGAAGTATTGTGAACTATTCGTCCTTTCAGCAAAAGCAAAAGGGGCCTGGTCCATCATCTGCTAGTACACCTGCACCTAGAAACAAATATGAGTATAATAGGTAGAATTCACAGTACTTTAGGGCTAGACCTGCCCAGTCTCAGGGTAGTGTGGCACAAGGAGGTAACTGGGCTTCTGCATGTGCTAAGTGTAGTAGAACCCACCCAGGTAAATGTCGCGATGGCTCCACAGGTTGTTTAGAGTGTGGATAAGAGGGTCACTTCATGAAAGAGTACCCCAAGAACCGACAGGGTAATGGGAATCAGGGCAATAGAGCCCAATCTTCATCAATTGATCCACCAGATAGGGCTGCACCTAGAGAGCTACTTCCAGTACTGGCGGAGGAGCAAACTGTCTTTATGCGATCACTAGTTGTCAATAGCAAGAGAATTCTCCAGATGTTGTCACTGGTTTGGTCAAAGTCTTTACTCTTGATGGTTATGCTTTGCTAGACCTAGGAGCAAGTTTATCTTTTGTGACTCCTTATGTTACAATTAATTTTGATGTTCTTCTTGAGAAACTTTGTGAACCCTTTTGTGTTTCTACACCTATCGGGGAGTCTATTCTAGCTAATCGAGTGTATCATGATTGTGTCATTTCCATCAATCATAAGAACACCATGAATGATTTAGTTGAGTTAGACATGGTAGAGTTTGATGTCATTCTTGGTATGGAATGGCTTCATGCCTGTTATACCTCCATTGATTGTAGAACTCGAGTTGTTAGGTTCCAAATTCCTAATGAGCTAGTAATAGAGTGGAGTAGCACTTCAGCAGTGCCTAAGGGTCATTCTATTTCGTACCTTAAGGCGAGAAAGTTAGTTTCCAAGGGTTGTGTCTATCACTTAGTCCGAGTTGTTGATTACAGTGTTGAGATACATCTTATTCAGTAAGTTTCTTCAGTAAAAGAGATTCCAGAGTCTTTCCTGATGTTCTTCCCAGAGTCCCTCCTGAGAAAGAAATAGACTTCGGTATAGACATTCTTCCATATACTCGTCCTCTTTCTATTCCACCATATAGAATGGCACCAGAAGAGTTTAAAGAGTTGAAGGAGAAGTTGAAAGATCTCCTAGATAAGGGTTTTATTTGACCAAGTGTCTCACCTTGGGGCGCTCTGGTTTTATTTGTGAGAAAGAAAGAAGGTTCCCTTAGGATGTGTATAGACTACCGCCAGTTGACAAGGTTACCATCAAGAATAAGTACCCTCTTCCGAGAATTGATGATCTCTTCAATCAACTTCAGGGTGCTACTTGTTTCTCTAAGATAGACCTCAGAACAGGCTACCATCAGTTGAGGGTAAGGTAATGTGATATTCCAAAGACATCATTTAGGAGCCGTTGTGGTCATTATGAGTTCCTAGTTATGTCATTTGGTTTGACCAATGCGTCTGCAACATTCATGGACCTTATGAATAGAGTATTCAAACCTTATTTAGATATGTTTGTTATCGTATTCATTGATGACATACTAATGTATTCAAGGAACGATGAAGATCATGCTAGTAATCTCAGAATAGTTCTCAAAACTCTAAAGGATAAATAGCTGTATGCCAAGTTCTCTAAGTGTGAGTTTTGGCTTGAGTCTGTGGCATTCTTAGGCCACATTGTGTCTGGAGAGGGAATTAAAGTTGATACTCAGAAAATAGAGGCAGTGCAGAATTGGCCTAGACCCACATCTCCAATAGATATTAGGAGTTTTTTGGGTTTGGCTGGCTATTGTAAAAGGTTCGTAGAGGGGTTCTCACCTATTTCATCCCCTTTGACCAAGTTAACTCAGAAAACAATGAAATTTCAATGGTCTGAAGCTTGTGAGAAAAGCTTTCAGGAATTGAAAAAGAGGTTGACTACTGCCCCAGTATTGACCTTACCAGAAGGCACGCAAGGCTTTATTGTTTATTGTGATGTGTCTAGAGTTGGTTTGGGTTGTGTGTTAATGCAGAATGGCAAGGTTACAACTTATGCCTCCAGACAGTTAAAAGTTCACGAGAAGAACTACCCAACCCATGATATAGAGTTGGTTGTCATAGTATTTTCTTTGAAAATATGGCATCATTATCTTTATGGTTTTCATGTGGATGTGTTCACCAATCACAAGAGTCTTCAGTATGTGTTTACTCAGAAAGAGCTTAATCTTAAACAAAAGAGGTGGTTAGAATTACTCAAGAATTATGAAATGAGTATTCTTTATCACCCAGGTACGGCTAATTTTGTTGTTGATGCCTTGAGCAGGTTATCTATGGGCAGTACCACACATTTTGAGGAAGATAAGAAAGAGCTAGCGAAAGATGTGCATAGACTTACACGTTTGGGAGTCCGACTAATGTATTTCACAGAAGGAGGAGTAGTGGTGATGGATGGGGCTGAATCATCCTTAGTGTCAGAAGTGAAAGAGAAGCAAGACCAAGATCCTATTTTGCTTGAATTGAAGGTAAATGTTCATAAGCAAAAAGTAATGACTTCTGAACAAGGGGAAGATGGTGTGTTGAGGTATCAAGGTAGATTGTGTGTACCAAGGGTGGATGAACTCCAAGAGAGGAACATAGAGGAAGCTCATAGATCTAGATATTCTATCCATCCGGGCTCCACAAAGATGTATCACGATTTGAGAGAGGTTTATTGGTGGAGTAGTATAAAGAAAGGCATTGCAGAGTTTGTTGCTAAGTTCCCGAATTGCAGGCCAGTTGGTATGGCTCAGAATGTAGAACTTCCATAATGGAAATGGGAGATGATCAATATGGACTTCATCACACGTTTACCAAGGTCTCGCAGGCACCATGATTCTATTTGGGTGATTGTTGATAAAATGACAAAATCAGCCCACTTTTTATCGGTAAAGACTACCCATTCGGCAGGAGATTATGCTAAGTTGTATATTCAAGAGGTAGTTAGACTTCTGCAAGTTTCAATTATTTCAGACAGAGGTACGCAATTTACTGCACAGTTCTGGAAATATTTTCAGAAAGGCTTGGGTTCAAAGGTGAACTTAAGTACTGCTTTTCATCCTCAGACATATGATCAAGAAGAACGCACTATTCAGACCTTACAGAATATGTTGAGGGCCTGTGTGATTTATTTCAAAGTTAATTGGGATGATCACCTACCTCTTATTGAAGTTTCTTACAACAATAGTTACCACTCCAGCATCCAAATGGCTCCTTATGAAGCTCTTTATGGGAGAAAATGCAGATATCCTATTGGATGGTTTGAGTTGGTGAAGCTGGGTTGATAGGACCAAATTTAGTTCACCAAGCTATGGATAAAATGAATGTGATTTAAGAGAGGTTGAAAACAGCGCAGAGTCGTTAGAAATCCTACACTGATGTTAGGAGAAGGGAGTTGGAGTTTCAAGTAGATGATTGGGTATACTTAAAAGTTTCACCCATGAAGGGTGTTACGAGATTTGGTAAGAAAGGGAAGCTTAGTCCTCGGTATATTGGTCCTAATAGAATATCCAAGAGAATTGGCAATGTAGCTTATGAGTTAGAGCTACCACAAGAGTTAGCAGCGGTTCATCCGGTATTTCACGTCTCCATGTTGAAAAAGTGCATGGGAGATCCTTCACTTATCATACCAACTGAAGATATTTGTATCAAGGATAGCCTGTCCTATGAGGAGATCCCAATTCAGATTCTAGATGGCCAAGTCCACAAGTTGAGGACTAAGGAAGTAGCATCAGTAAAAGTTCTTTGGAGGACCCAGTTTGTTGGGGAAGCTACTTGGGAAGCTGAGGAAGATATGAATAATAGATATCCACATCTCTTTGATCCCAGAGAAATTCCAAACCAAGGTACTAATACTTTTCTTAGTAGTTTTTAATTTATATACTTGATGTGTTAGATTTACTTGTTAGGTGTGAGAGCTGAATGTTAGATGTTACATCCTTATCCTTGTAAGAGTAATCTCATTCGAGGGAGATTGTTCCCAAGGGGGAGATATTGTAACATCTTGCTATTTGAAAGAAATAGAAAGAAGTTAGAATTGGAAATAGTTATTTTAGAAAAGAATGAAAAATCTGGAAATTTGTTAAGTTATGTTAAGTTTGAGTTTTGGGTCAACTTCAAACAACCATAACTCCTAGCTCAGGATGAGTTAGGTGTACTTCTAGATACTATTGGAAATATCTTGGAATTAAGTTTCCAACGCCACCGAGTGAGATATGCCCATTTGAAGTTGGGTTGTTCAAATCAGGAAAGTCTAAACCAACTTTTGGAAGGGTATAAGGGTCTTTTAACTACCCAATTAAATTATTATTTTTTAGTAAGTTATGTGGGGTCTAAACTGAGTTAGATCAGTTTATAAAACTAAGAAGTATGCTAGGGCTTTGAGAGAAGAGAAAAGAGGAGAAGAAGAAGAGAAGTTCAATATTCATCAAGTTCATGCAATTTTGGTTGTGGTATTCGCCAAGGATTCAATTCTACAAGGTATGTGAGACTTCCATAGCATTGGGTTCACTCACCCATGCTCCAATCATGTTTGTTTAAGCGAAATTCGTTTCTAGAAAGTTGAAAGTATGATGTTCTTGAAGTTTGCTTAAGTTTTTGAGATTTGATGGGATTGTGGAGTTCTTGATGGAATCGTGTCGATTTGAGAGTTGTTTTGAGTTAGAT
Source organism: Solanum gracilifrons (assembly GCA_029582605.1). Taxonomy (NCBI): domain Eukaryota; kingdom Viridiplantae; phylum Streptophyta; class Magnoliopsida; order Solanales; family Solanaceae; genus Solanum; species Solanum gracilifrons. Next base: position 13,557 of record JAJOOH010018934.1, read on the forward strand.
TCTTGTGTACATATACTGGGTATTTGAATCTAAATAGGGATTAAGAAAAAGAATTGCGTTTAGGCGAATTGGGGTAAGAAAACGAATCAGCAAAAAAGTCTAACAGGTTTTGGCACGCAAGTCCGCGTCGCGAACTTGCTATCCCAGTGCACAAAAATCACCTCTGCGTCA
>JAJOOH010018935.1:0-14539 GCA_029582605.1 Solanum gracilifrons
GTAACAACTCGGAAATCTAATGACCTAAGCTAGGGCCTAACATGTAGTCTAGTGTCCTAAAAAGGGTTAATGTCAAGATAAGAGTCGTAAATGACCTCCCTAAACTAGTTCTAATACTTTAGTCCTTAAACATCGAGGCATGGCCCCCCCAAAGACCCCCCAAGGGTCATTTAGGAGGACCAGGGGGCTGCCTAAAACCTGTCAAAAAACAACATCATCTACGAGTGGCAACCTACGAGTCGTAGGTTGACTCATCCCCCGTATATAGAAGTCGTGAGTAAACACTTAGATTCTCCGTAGCTCCCTCAATCCTCCAAGTCTCAGAACCAAATGATGGCTTGCCAGTACGGGGCATCACCCAACCTACGGACCGTAGGTGGGTGGCATGTTGAGACTTAGTCTCCCCAACCCTTGGCTGATTTTCCCCTCTCTGACCGAAACGACGAACCACCAGTACGTGGTGTCACCCCACCTACGGACTGTAGGTGGGGGAGTCGTGGATGAGGGTCTGCAAAAGCTGTCCAACACGGCTAAGGGTCAAATATTACCATTAATTCCTAATTAATTAAGTAAGGGTGGGGGTGGTTATATTTATTTATTTTAGACTAGTATAAGTAATTTTTAACTATGAAACTTCACATAAACTCCCCATAACTCACAAACTCAAAATAAGAAACCAACTTTTCTCTCCCAAAATTCTCTCTAAACTCCATTGAAGAACAAAGTCAAATCTCAAGCTAGGGGTTCAAGAACAAGTCTTTCTTCTCCAATTTCATGAGGAATTCAACCTATGGTATGGATGCCCTTAATTCTTTGGTAGCTATCCCCCAAGAAGTCCCTTCAAAGTGTGTTTTTGAGACTTCCAAAATCTAAGGTTTTATTCTAGTCATGGGTCTTCTTCCAAAACGATTTCTATTGTTCAATTATGATCTATTATGATTAAATATGATGGTTTATGGTTATATTATTGTAGTATTGATGGAATTTGATGAAAATCTCTCTTGGACCCATGATTTCCCTTTCTTCCTAAATTATGAACTAAGATGTGACTTGATTAGCCATATAAGTTGATAATTGATTATGTTTATGTTCATTAAGTTGTTGAATCATGAAATGTCTCTATTTAATGTTGTAATTATAGAAGTTAGGGTTGATGTTGGTTCATGGCCTTGAAGGGCAATTGGCTAGGGTTTGTATATGTTGATGTTGATTCTATATGAGTATGTGATTTACTTGGATAGTAATGATCCTATATCTAATGTTGTGGTATTGATGTAAAATCCTTCTTCCCTATACCCTATACACTTGATTATGAATGAAGTATGTATGTATGTTTTTAATGAAGTTGTTGGGTTGGTTAAAAGGACATTCTCATGATCAATACAACTACAATGTGAAAGGTTTACTCACATGCTAATGTTTCTAAAGTGAAAGGAGCATTCTCACTTAAATAAACCTATGAGCTATTATGATGATATGTTGACATGAGTGTCTAATAGAATCTCCTATAAATATAAACTTAATTAAAAACTTGATATCACTTTTAAAGGGAATTACGCATAGCACCGAGTGGATGTGAAAATGAGATAGATGTTTTTATGTTTAGCAAGTTCGACTTCCCAATGTATGTTGTCTCATGGGATGGAAACCTTTTACCCTAGAAGTCCGGGTTTCTAGTGGCAATCCCCATATCCCATGACTATGTGCCCACATAGGTCTTAGCTAGTGGATCCACCTAGAAGCTAAAATGTACGTTCTACCTTAGGCAAGTAGGATACCACTTTTTGGTGTGGGGGTAGAACTCCGGATTCTATGTAGCTCACATGGTTTATGTCGGTTAATGCAAGTCTTCCCTATTTGATATGAATATGAACTATGATAAGAACATGGACTTTAATTATGACTTCTTATAGGGTGCTACTTAGCATGAGTAGGGGTATGGGACTTCACATATGCATTGCACAAGTAGACTCTAAGAGGGGCTATGGTAAGGTTCTCTTATATTATGAGGTTCTTATGAACTATGTATGAGAAGATATAAGTACGAATGACTTCTCTCATATGTATTTTTGCTATAGGTATGGTAAAGTATGATATGCATGTTGTTGGTGGCCTAAATGTGATACTTAGCATTTGGTAGGGTTATGGGATCTTACCTTTGCATTGCACTAGTGTGGCTTCGGGTTACTTATATGTGTTGGTTTGATTTATGTTTATTCATGAATGTGCATAATGGATTTTAAACTTGATAAAGACATGTTTTCAACTAAATGTCCCTTTTATGCATATTTTAAGGGTTTTGTGCATGGCTTCCATACTTAGTATAATTAATTGTGCTAACCCATATTTTCTACTTTACTATGAGTGTAGGTTTCGGTCGTTGAGAATACTAGTACTTCTTCAAGTGAAGCTTGGGTTGACTATTCCCTAGTCTTGGTGAGTCCTCAAGTTCAAGGACAAGATGATTGTTGATTCTAGTACTAGTTTACCTTCTATACTCTAGACTATATTGTATTTCCTAGTTTTGGAGACTTATTGATGTAAAGGGATTGACCCTATTTGTACTCTTATGTTCTTGATGGTGTTTGAGACAAGTCTAGTTTCCTATTTTCCTTTATGAAAGAAGTTGACTTCTATTGTAAAAGTTTTAAATTTTCTGCAATTATTCTATGTATTTATGGTATGATGATGCTAAGGGCTTGTACGGGACCCTTTCGGGGTCAAGTACGCCGTGTTGCTTTTAGAGGGTAACTCCAGGTCGTGACATTAATCATACTAGTGACAAAATTTGTAGATTTCTCTTGCTCTTGACAACTGGTGATACCATATAGGCGGTTTGCTCTTCCGCTAGTCCTTGAAGTAGCTCCTCTAGGTGCAGCATTGTCTGGTGGAGAAAATGATGAACATTGGGCTTTGTTGCCCCTATTCCCATTTCCTTGCCTGTTCTTAGGACACTCTTTCATGAAGTGACCCTCTTGACCGCACTTGAAACATCTAGTAGAGTCATCACAACAAGCACTAGGATGGTTCCTACCATACTTAGCACATGTAGGATCCCAATTACCTCCTTGTGCTACACTACCCTTAGACTGAGCAGGTTTAGCACTGAAATTCTGCGAATTCTTACTATTATACTCACCTTTGTTCCTTGGTGTAGGTGATGAGTCCACAATTTGGACTCATTTAGGGCTATATTTTGATAGAATTAGTGTCCTCAAATGCGTATTTTATCTCTATATCTTATGAAAATCCTTAAGTTACAGGTATTTGAAGTTTGAGGCAAAGCATGGACACTACTTGGCAAGAAGGAACAAGGCGGCAGAAAAGAACGAAGAAATGAAGGACTGAAGATCGCCGAGCCCAGTTGGCGAGTCGCCGATCGGCATGGAGATCGCCTTTTATTCCAGTGTGCTGAGCCCTAAAGGAAATGGTCAAGTTGGTGATGAAATGGAGTATTCGGCGTGTCGCCGAACAGTTCTGCGAAGCAGCACCATATCACCCAACGATTCGAAATGAGAAGAGGCTAAAGGCTAAAGCAGGAAGGTGATGAAATCGACCAAACGGCAGATCGCCGAATGTATCTGCGATCCCAACTAACTTAACCAAACTGTCCTTCGCAACACATTTTCAAACACTATATATACTTGTTTAAATTTCTAGCTTAGTATCATATCACTATTATTCTTAGAACTTTTTACAGTTTGTAGAGAGTTTAAGTTTTAGAGGGTTTTGGAGACTTTGTTCTAAGACCTTGTAGATTCAAAGGGTTGCAACTCCAATAAATTGGACTTGGGTCTCGAAGATTCTTCACTCTTAACATGTTTTAAGACTTAATCCTTCATAGTCAGTTGATGGAAACTGATATTGGTATAAATTTTTATCTTTTTTACATGTCAAGCTAAACCCCAATTTTTTGGGGTTTATTTTGTGAATGTGAGTTAGATTGTCTGTTGGGTGTTTCCTGTTCATGGTTTATTTATTGTTTAAATGTGATTTCATGTAGTAGTTATGTATGAACTTAATGGAGTTGTAGTTGCAAATACAATTTCATCTTAGTGTTTTCGGCTTGCTCGGGAAAGTGGTCGTAAAACTAAGACTACTAAATTGATAGCCGATGGTATTGGGTCGACATGGGTTTATCTCGAGAGAGTGAATCCTAGTACTTCTCTCACACATTCAGCTCGAGAGATTGAATGGGCTAAGGCAGAGGCTGTGCTTAAAGCGACAACTCGATGTTCGAGAGAAACCGAGTTGATTCGGGGTAAGTTTCTTGAGAGAGAATTTACCACCACTATAGTATACCCTAGCCACAAATACTCAAAAATTACTATCAAGGCATGCACCCAACATTTTAGTTTATCCCATATTCTTATCACATCCTAAGAATCCCGTCTCTCTGTCTAGTTTTCGTATATTTTCGTTGTTTGTAGTTGTTAATTAATATAAAAACCTCCATTGATAATTGATGCTTGCATCACCCCCTTTAGATTTAGTATGTTTATATTCGATAATGTCTATAGCTATGAATAATTAGAACTAAATCTATAATATTTCAAAACAACTCCCTTGGGACTCGACCCCAACCCTTGGTTCGATTACTTTACTATTGTACGATCGTAGACACTCGAATTAGAAGTTGTGTCTTGATTACACAAACATCAAAATGGCAGCGCTGCCAGGAAGCGGTGTTATTTGAGAATTTTTAGTTTAGTAAAAATTTTGTTCTTCTTAGTCGTATTTTACTAACTTTATTTTTAGTTTTGTTTTTTGTTGTTGTAGGCAGATACCCTGAGTGTGGCTCAGGGAAATGGTAGGAAATTGGCTGACACGAATCAAGAAGTTGAGAGGGACTTCAAGTTAACCGCACAGGTAACTAAGCTGAAATGTTTTAAGACTTAATCCTTCATAGCCATTTGATTGAAACTGATATTGGTATAAATTTTTCTCTCTTTTACATGTCAAGCTAAAACCCCAATTTTTTGGGGTTTATTTTGTGAATATCGGTTAAATTGTCTGTTGAGTGTTGCTTGTTCATGGTTTATTTAATGTTTAAATGTGATTTCATTTAGTAGTTATGTATGAACTTAATGGAGTTGTAGTTGCAAATACAATTTCATCTTATTGTTTTCGGCTTGCTCGGGAAAGTGGTCGTAAAACTAAGACTACTAAATTGATAGCCGGTGGTATTGGGTCGACATGGGGTTAGCTCGAGAGAGTGAATCCTAGTACTTCTCTCACACATTCAGCTCCAGAGATTGAATGGGCTAAGGCAGAGGCTGTGCTTAAATCGGCAACTCGATGTTCGAGTGAAACCGAGTCGATTCGGGGTAAGTTTCTTGAGAGAGAATTTACCCCCACTAAAGTCTAGCCTAGTCACAAATACTAAAAAATTTTACTATCAAAGCATGTACCCGACATTTTAGTTTATCCCATATTCTTATCGCATCCTAAGAATCCCGTCTCTCTGTCTAGTTTTCGTATATTTTCGTTGTTTGTAGTTGTTAATTAATATAAAAACCTCCATTGATAATTGACGCTTGCATATTTAGTATGTTTATATTCGATAATGTCTATATGTATGACTAATTAGAACTAAATTTAATTTTTCTATTATTTTTCAAAACCACTCCCTTGGGACTCGACCCCAACCCTTGGTTCAATGACTTTACTATTGTACGATCGTAGACACTCGAATTGGAAGTTGTGTCTTGATTACACAAACATCAACATGGCACCGCTGCCGGGGAGCGGTGTTATTTGAGAATTTATAGTTTAGTAAAATTTTTGCTCTTCTTAGTCGTATTTTACTAACTTTATTTTTAGTTTTGTTTTTTGTTGTTGTAGGCAGATACCCTGAGTATGGCTCAGGGAAATGGTAGCAAATTGGCTGACACGAATCAAGAAGTCGAGAGGGACTTCAAGTTGACCGCACAGGTAACTAAGCTGAAATGTTTTAAGACTTAATCCTTCATAGCCAGTTGATGGAAACTGATATTGGTATAAATTTTTATCTCTTTTACATGTCAAGCTAAAACCCCAATTTTTTGGGGTTTATTTCTTGAATATGCGTTAGATTGTCTATTGGGTGTTGCTTGTTCATGGTTTATTTATTGTTTAAATGTGATTTCATTTAGTATTTATGTATGAACATAATGGAGTTGTAGTTGCAAATACAATTTCATCTAAGTGTTTTCGGCTTGCTCAGGAAAGTGGTCGTAAAACTAAGTCTACTAAATTGATAACCGGTGGTGTTGGGTCGATATGGGTTTAGCTCGAGAGAGTGAATCCTAGTACTTCTCTCACACATTCAGCTCGAGTGAGTGAATGGGCTAAGGCAGAGGCTGTGCTTAAAGCGGCAACTCGATGTTCGAGAGAAACCGAGTCGATTCGGGGTAAGTTTCTTGAGAGAGAATTTACCCCCACCCCCACTATAGTCTAGCCTAGTCACAAATACTAAATAATTTACTATCAAAGCATGTACCCGACATTTTAGTTTATCCCATATTCTTATCACATCCTAAGAATCCCGTCTCTCTGTCTAGTTTTCATATATTTTCGTTGTTTGTAGTTGTTAATTAATATAAAAACCTCCATTGATAATTGACGCTTGCATCACCCCCTTTAGATTTAGTATGTTTATATTCAATAATGTCTATAGCTATGACTAATTAGAACTAAATTTAATTTTCTATTATTTTTCAAAACCACTCCCTTGGGACTTGACCCCAACCCTTGGTTCAATTACTTTACTATTGTACGATCGTAGACACTCGAATTGGAAGTTGTGTCTTGATTACACAAACATCAAAATGGCACCGCTGCCGGGGAGCGGTGTTATTTGAGAATTTTTAGTTTAGTAAAATTTTGGTTCTTCTTAGTCGTATTTTACTAACTTTATTTTTAGTTTTGTTTGTTGTTGTTGTAGGCAGATACCCTGAGCATGGCTCAGGGAAATGGTAGCAAATTGGCTGACACAAATCAAGAAGTCGAGAGGGACTTCAAGTTAACCGCACAGGTAACTAAGCTGAATGATTTGGCCACAGAAATTTCAGAGGTGGAAGACCAATGCAAAAGTCAAGGGAGGTACATACCCCTTCATAAGCAGAAAAAGTCTAGAGATAGGGAGAACAATCGTGTCGAGGACACACTACAAATCATTCTCCAAAAGATCACCGAACAAGATCAAATGTTGGAAGACATGAAGGCGAATATTGAAGTGTTGAATCAGATGATTGGCTCTCATTCTAGATCGATCCAACTGATCAGGACACTCATGATTTATGCAGTGCCTCCTCTCCACTCAAATGAACTATTGGGGTTACCTAATAACAATAGGGCCAACCCTAATGATGGAGAATGCGTAAGGACTTGCATCGGGCAATGACATTAACTAAGGCTCTTCTTGGGAGGCAACCCAAGGCCTTAAATTCTTTATTTTTGTCTTAGAAATAATGGTGTTCTAATTTTGTAGGTTCGTGTGTGAAAAGTGTAGGTTGGAGGGAAGAAGTGCAGTCAGCGATTCACCGAGGAGTTCGGCGAGGCCGACTAAGACAACCGTTAGACTCAAGAAAATCTTACATCAGATTCTGTAAAAATCGGCGAGTACCAGGAGCAACATGGCGAGTCGCCAACTTCGTCGGCGACCTCGATGAAGACTGCCGTTTGGATCCTCACTTTGACTGAAGGTCCTATAAAACTCGGCGAGGTATGTAATCACACGGCGGATCGCTGAGTAGCTGGGCGAATTCGACTAATGTCGTCGAATGTGTGAGATATGGATAAGTTTTTATAAGCCGCGGGTTTAAACTCTCAACCTTTTTCATTTAACCTCACTCTCGATCTTCGCAAAATTGCAGCTACTTAGTATTTTCAATATTTCCGTGTTCGATAAGTATTTTAGTTGATTGATTTATGCCGGGAATTGGATTACTTTGCCACCTAGCATTTCAGTTTTGTTTTAATCGGGAATAAAGGTTGGTTTACCCTGACCCCACATTTATTTTTTATATTTGTACTCTTATGCAAGTGATATTCTCTGGTTGTCGTGTGCTCGGCCTCTATGATAGGTTTAAATTGTTTAAATGCCAAGTTTAATTCGTAAATCTTGCCCATTTTATCTTTATTTATGAATTCCCTTTTTGTTGTGCGTCAAAATGAGTTAAATCTTATGGGGTTGTGCATGCGGGGTGTTTAGCATGGTTGAGTGTTATGGGTCTAAGCTTTATTTATGAATTCCCTTTTTGTTGCGTGTCAAAATGAGTAAAATCTTTCGGCAAAAAGTCTTTGGTCGCCAAAAGCACTCGGCGACTCGCCGAAAGTCTTCTTGATCGCCCTTTATCTGTACTCCTGAACCTTTGTTGCACTGTATCTTTCACTAGAAAAAGCCCTGCTCAATGAAAGAGGTTGGCGACTCATCGAAAAGACCTTCCCATTGCCAACATGTTAATTTTTTAGCCAATGGTCGGGGTCGCCGAATCGATCTGGTGATTCGCCGATTTATTCAACGAGTCTTTCTGCAACTGTGTTTACATGAATTTTATTTAGTCTATCTAACTTTTCCCACTATAATTGCAGACATGGCTAGGTCTAAAGTTGCTGGGAGAAACATGCCACACCAAGGGAAGGAAAAAAGGATTACAATCAATGAGGATGCAGCTACATCCAGGTGCCAGGCCGCAAAACTTTCCACAACTGGTGGAAAAGGCAAGGGCAAAGACAAAGCCCCTGAGTTATCATAAGCAAGCTCCGGTAGTGATGGCTTTTATACCAATGACCCCAACCCATCTGAAAGTGAGGGTGTAGGTTTTGATGAGGATGACCAGATGGAGGCACAGAGGGCTGAGTTACGATCCAAAAAGCTGAACGATCCATCTAGGATTAGGAATTCTAAGCCTACCATTCCTACTCCTCCAATCCCAGAATAGGCAATAGTGTTGGCACCTCCAGTACAGGGTTCTCCGCCCAAGCCAATGAATAGATTAAAGGCTGAGGGGATGAGGACGATTCTTCAAGAAAAGTGTCTATCCATTGATGGGGTTATTGATAGGTACCCAGAGATAATGGACTGCCTGAGACACCACAAGTTCCAATACTTCACCAAACCCTGTGGTCCTTATAATCCGAACTGGGTAAGAGAGTTCTACAGTGCGTATAGTGCACTACTACCTCAGAAAAAGTAGTTATCAACAACTTTCAAAGAAGTTGACTACATAGTTGTTAGAGGACAAAGGGTGAAGTGTGATAGTCAGGCTATCAACGCAGTCTTGGGCATGTCCACAAATATTAGGGATCACTGCCAACACTTGATTAGAACAAAGAAGCTGGATGAGATGAGAGAGTGGTTAGCCCTACTGATCTCAAATGATTCTCCGAAGTGGTTGAAGAAAGGAGCTCTGATTGAAAAGAAAGATCTGAACATTGCCGCAAGATTCTGGTTCGGTTTTATCAGCAGCACAATTATGCCATCCTAGAACGAGTCAGTTCTTTTCCTTTCCAAGGAAGCCTGCCTGGGTTGCATCATAGAGAAAACTGAGATAAATTTGGGTACGATCATTACTTTAGAGATACTCATGCGTGCAAGGCAGCGCCAGACCTCACTTCCATTCCCAGTATTGATCACAGAACTGTGCAAATGAGCTCGAGTACCGCGAGATGCCAAAAAGGATATGGAAGTGATGCCCACATCCTCTACTGATATCCAGAGGATCGAAGCCGAGTACCTTAAGGATCAAGCAGAAAGGTAGAAGACAACCTCGATGGAGTCAATGAACACAAAATCATCACCTGCAGAGGCATCGTTGCCTACTCCGGTCCCTGGGCCTTCAGGTATATCTATTAGCACTGCTACTCCTGTTGACACTCCAGGTTCTTCTGCTGCTGTACTGCCTCCCAGACCTACTGTTGTTGCTGTTGTTTCCCAGCCTCCACTCACCCAGGCTTCCCTACTCCAGATGGGACAACTGGCCCATTCTGCTGATCGTCGGGCAACCAGTCTAGAGGCCTCTGTTTCGAGCATGATTCAGACTGCCCTCGTTGACGGTGTGATACCACTGAGCACTGCCATTGATGTCCTAGTAGCTAGGATAGTGGCGTATGAGTGCAACCAAGGGGCCACGGAGGAGGTGACGGCTTTAAAGGCTTCCATCGCTGAACTGTGAAAAGATGTGTGCAACCAAGGGGCCACTAACTACATATACTAGTATCTTAGTATATTGAGTGTATAATCCTAATTCATTACTATGTTTGAGTTATATATGTAGTTAGTTCCTCTTATCTCTAGGTCTCTTATGCTCTACAAACTCCTTTCTCTTATGTACTTGTACATGTATAAATATCATACATTGAATCAATAATACTTATGCTTCCATAATCATATCCAACTCTTAGAATAAGTACCTACTAGTAATGTAATTCTAATAGTCCTACCATATACTAACAATTCTAATAGTAATAAAATAATATTTGTTACCTAGATTGAGTAAGTTTACGTTAGTATATTGAGAGTACAGTCCTAATAAGTTAGTAAGTTTGAGTTATGTACGTGTTTAGTTACTCTTATCTTTAGGTCTCTTATGTTCAATAAACTCCTTTCTCTTCTACACTTGTATATGTATAAATACCACACATTGTATCAATAATGCTTACAGTTTCCTAATTATATCAAACTCTTATAATAAGTACCTAGTAGTAATATAATTCTTGTTTTCCTACCATAAATTAATGTTTCTAATAGTAATAAAATAATATTTGTTAGGTAGATTGAGTGAGTTTACATTAGTATATTGAGTGTACAATCCTAATATGTTAGTATGTTTGAGTTATATACGTATTTGGTTCCTCTTATCTTTAGGTCTCTTATGTTCATCAAACTCCTTTCTCTTCTATACTTGTATAAGTATAAATACTAGACATTGTATCAATAATGCTTACACTTTCATTATCATATCCAACTCTTATATTAAGTACCTAGTAGTAATATAATTCTTGTATTCCAACCATAAATTAACATTTCAAATAGTAATAAAATAATATTTGTTAAGTAGATTGAGTAAGTTTGCATTAGAACATTGAGTGTAAAATCCTAATAGGTTAGCATGTTTGATTTATATATGTATTTAGTTCATGTTATCTTTAGGTCTGTTATGTTCAACAAACTCCTTTCTCTTCTATACTTGTATAAGTATAAACACCACACATTGTATCAATAATGCTTACACTTTCATAATCATATCCAACTCTTATAATAAATACCTAGTAGTAATATAATTATAGTATTCCTACCATATATTAACATTTATGTCATACCCCGAGCCTACACCCTAGGCGGGAGTGGCACTCGAAATCCATTGCTGGCCCCAAGTGAACCCTTGGTCTAGCTTACTTACTCAGCGGAAGACTTTAAGCATTAACAAGAGAATTCGAATGCAAGATAACTCAACTATATCAAACGAAACTCATATCGTTTTAGAAATAAACATTTAGATTATGCAAAGTGGCAACTCAAATCTTAACATAAGCCAATAACAAGATAATGACAAATGAACTAACTAACTGTCTATCTATGAAGCCTCTAATAACTGAGATTGATGTCGGGACAAGACCCAGGACATCCTAATGAACTAAATACTAAAAAGTATCAAAAAGGGATCCTCCGGAAGCAAGGAGGCTCACCAACAAACTCTGGAGCTCAACTAGAATCAACGATGCGCTCAATGTTGATCCTGGTTACCTGTATCTACATCATTAAAATACGCAGGCCAAATGGCATCAGTACATTGAATGTACGAGTATGCGAGGGAAATTCTAAAACAAGACATAAGCTTGAAAGGAACTGAAAGAGCAAACCTGGTCTTAACTCAACTCAATTGAAATCATTTCAATGTAAAGCAATAATGTAAATGCAATATAAAGAAAAGCTTTTAAAACATGGATATCAACTGTGTATATTTAGAAATACAATAATACTTTGTGTGTATTCAAACATACAATATAACTCTGAAATGTATATATAAAAATACAAAATACTTTTATGGGAGTTTCTCTAACCGACAACCATCACTTAAGAGCTATTGTGATGATATAACATTTTGCCTAACGATGTCAGGGCCGTCCTATACCTTGCCGAGTGTATAGAACCTGACTACTAAGTGGATCCACTAGACTATGCTAAAAATCACTAAGGAATCATCTAAAAAGTATGACCCTTTTCTACCCATGACAACTACATGGTTTATGGGGGCTAGGAGTTATCTGAAACTCTCCCCCATATTGGTGCTTAATACTACTCCCAAAATATAATACTAGCTCTTATTTTTTAAAACATACTTCTTTCTGTGATTTGAGATAATTGCTCAAAAACTTATCTCAAAGGCTCCTCTTGGAAATCAAAGTTTCCTCTCTTGCTTAATTGTGAAAGCATTTACTCTTTTATGAAAACTAGCTCAAAGGCTCTTTGGAAATCAAGGTTTCCTTTCTTCTTTAAATGTGAAAACATTTTACTCTTGGGGAATACATAGTCCCGATATATTCTTTGAAGAAATGAACTTTAATCTTTACTCCGTGCTCTTTACTCAACTTGAACTTTAAGTCTTAATACAAAGTTAAAACGTTTGAAAATGACTTTTGGAAAACTCTAAGAACTTCTCTTGACTTAACTCTTAACTTCTCTTGACTTGACTCTTAACTTTTCTTGAATTGAATTATAGATTCAAGTCTCACGATCTCATGTTATTGATGATTTCATGTTGTTTAGACGTACCTTAGAGTGTAAAATATAACTAGAAAACATAGGTAAATTGCTAGGGAGCTACTATGGAAAGAAGTGGGAAATAGTAGAGGACCTGGAGTCCCTGGTGCTCTGAGTGGCGTGGGGAGCCAGAGGCTGAACTTCAGAACTGAAGTTGGGGCGCTCTGGCTGGCACGGCGCCCCAAGCCCCAAATTTCAAAACCACTTCTGGGGCGCTTTGACTGGCCGCCCCAAGTCCCTGCCCATAAAACCTCGATTTTTCTTAGTCATTTTTCAACTCTAAAACCTCTAGTTTCGATTGGTTCGTTTCCCAAACTCTTAGATTCGACTACATAACCAAAATATGCAAGAATCTACTCAAAACAACACCTAATTTCATGATTTTGAACCCAAGAACTTCTCAACAACTCATCAATCAAGATTCAAACGAAACTTTCAACAATATTCATCAAGAACTCAATTTCTCTAATCTCAAGAATGACAATACACTAAAATAAATCATGATTGGCTCGTGGATGAACTAACCCAATGATATGTGATCTCACATACCTCATAGGGATCACCCCTTGACGAAATCAAAGATCTTAGCTTCAAGAACTTGACGATTCCTTTCTTCTTCTCCCATTTCTCCTCTTCTTTCAAAACCCTAACTTAGTTTTCAAAATCGTAAACTGAATCCCATCAATTTAGACCCCAATTTGATTACCAAAAATGAAATTAATTAATTGGGTGGTGAAAAGACCATAATGCCCTTCAAAAATTCGGTTTTGACTTTCCTTATATAGACAACCCAACTTTAAATGGGAATATCTCACTCATGCGAACTCGAAACTGAGTAAACTCGGCGGCATCAAAAAGATAATTCAAAGATATTTCCTACGGTATCTTGTAGTACACCAAAATCATCCTGATCTAGTAGTAATGGTAATTTGAAGTTGACTCAAAACTCATACTTAACTTAATTTTGTACAATTTCCAAATTTTCATTCTTTCTAAAAATGAAGTTTTCTAATTCTAGCTCTTTCTAGTTGTGGGGTGTTACAATTTCTAATAGTAATAAAATAATATTTGTTATGTATATTAGGTAAGTTTTGTATTAAAGAAGAATGCTTAATAAGATATAGGATTAGAGCTCATCAAGGGTTTAAATGTCATTCAATATTTAAAGGATATTATAGTATGTTCAATAAGAAATAGGATTAGAGCACATGTGTATAAAAGTTATTCAATATTTAAATGAAATTTTAGTCAACCAACATTTATATTCACGCTTTTATAATAATATAAATAAGCAAATAGATAGATAAATCACCTAGAACCAAAATCTGCTTCTTAAACTAAAATTTCAAAAATCATAATTAGACTTTCAGCATTTTTGGAAAATACATAAATAATTCAATCGGAACCAAATCTGGTCCTTAAATAATTCACCTAGAACCAAATTTGCATTTCGAATTATAATTTCAAAAATAATAATTAGACTTTAAGCATTTTAGGGAAATACATAAATAATTCAATTATAACCAAATCTGGTCCTTCGACTGTGATTTCAAAAAACACAGAAATAAATAATTCACTTAATTATGTGGTATTGAAGAGGTAGAAGAACAAAATAAAGAGAAAATCATAAACCGGAATCTAATGACAAAACTAGCAATATGTAATATGTGTTACATAGATGAATATACATGTGCATTTAGAGAATATTATTATAAAGGAACATATAACATAGAAGAAAGTAAAGAAATAAGAAAATTATATTTTACAAAATTACCAGAACCTTTTAATTCAAAA
>JAJOOH010018936.1:0-14372 GCA_029582605.1 Solanum gracilifrons
GTTAACTGGTTATGACTGAATTTCTGTAAATACTGGATAGCTCGAACTGAACATGCAAACTGAGAATGCAACAATTAATTTGATAATGATGCATTCATAAACTGAGGCATGTATAACTAAATACTGACATATCTGACCTAGCATGTGCAATTCAAGAACTAAAGAAATACATAGCTAGGGTTCTGAAATTCATGCAATAAACTGAGTACAAACATGATAATCTGATTTGGAATATATAAATAACTAATTCATGATAATCTGCTGAAATTCTAGAAAACCCTAGGTCTGTTCATAATCATGGAATTAAGAAACTGACTGAATTCTAGGGACCTAATGGGTGAAAGGAACCCATTAGTGAAATCCCACATACCTGGAACTGATGGAACCTTGTTGCGTTCTTGAACTAGGGTTCTTGACCTCTTTCTCCTTTCTTGATTCTAATTTTCTAAGTTTTGATTAATGATTTGACTAAGGTAAGTTCTAGTATGTTTCTAGGCTTAATCTGAATAAAACCTCATGATTTAGGGTTTAAATGACGTATCTTAGGGGTTAAACGAAATAGGAAAACACCAAAAGACCCCTAAATTAACTGCTGTCGGAGTGACCTACGGATTGGACCTATGGGCCGTAGGTCAATCTACGGTCCGTAGATTGTGTCCGTAAGTCAAGCTTGCTCGACAGACCTTCACTAAAACGAGCATAACTTTTTACTCAGAGGTCGAAATTTAGCAAACTCGGTGGCGTTGGAAAGATAATTCAATTATCTATCATACGATAGGTCATGGGACACACAATTCCTTTTGTGCAAAAATTTATGACTATCTGAAGTTGACCAATCAATATTCTTCATCTAACTGACTGTTGACACTCATCTACTGTCAAACCTACGGACCGTGGATCGTTTGACGGTTCGTGTTGATCAACCGTCAATCGGGACTGAAGCTGGGCTTTTGGGGCATCGATCCACGGACACGAACTACGGTCCGTGACCTGACCTACGGACCGTAAGTCCCGCCGTGGGTCAACACTTAGCCAAAATTTTTGACTGAGTTTGGGAGGGGTTGCAGTGGTGAACCACGGACCACCAACACGGGCCGTGGTCTGACTTACGGTCCGTGGATAGTGACCGTAAGTTGCACCTGCAACTTCTCGAAATTTATATTTTTGGTCTGTTTCGAATACGGGGTGTTACATTCTTAGGCCATGTCGTGTCTGGAGAGGGGGTTAAAGTTGATACCCAGAAGATTGAGGCAGTGCAGAATTGGCCTAGATCCACCTCTCTAACTGATATTAGGAGTTTTTTGGATTTAGCTGGCTATTATAGAAGGTTCATAGATGGGTTCTCATCTATTTCATCCCATTTGACCAAATTTACTCAGAAGACAGTTAAGTTTCAATGGTCTGAAGCTTGTGAGAAAAGCTTTCAGGAATTGAAAAAGAGGTTAACTGCTGCCCTAGTATTGACCTTACCAGAAGGTACGCAATGCTTTATGGTGTATTGTGATGCATCTAGAATTGGTTTGGGTTGTGTATTGGGAGTGCCTTGGTCGATATGAAGAGAGGGCAGATAAAGTTCTGATTAAATAATGAAGATGTAACTTTCAATATTTGTAGGTCTATGAAGAGGGAAAGCAATCTCAAGTCAGTATTGTGGAGCGAGGTTCTGATGTGTCTATTAAAGAAAGGTTGGGTGTTGATGCACTGGTAACGGTAATGATAAATTTTGAGGGTGATGGCATTGAAGACTATGATGAATTAATTGCTGCACTTGATAGGTTCGACTTTCGTTATAAGCCAAAGAAATTGGAGCTAGATATGAAGAATCGCGACTCTCCACCCGCAAAACCGTTTGTTGAAGAAGCTCCAAAATTGGAGCTAAAGGCTCTACCATCGCATTTGAGGTATGTATTCTTAGGGAGAGATGTCACTTTACCGGCAAACATTGCGGCCGATTTGAGTGAGGTATACATAGAGGCATTAGTTTCTGTGTTAAAGAGGTTCAAACGGGCTATTGGGTGGACTATTGCGGACATTATTGGGATTCCTCCTGGCATTTGTTCTCATAAAATCCAACTCATGCCGGACTTCAAACCAAGTATTAAGCACCAAAGGAGACTAAATCCACCTATGCAAGAGGTCGTTGAAAAGGAATTCATCAAATGGTTAGATGCTGGAGTCATATACCCTATTGCAGATAGTAGTTGGGTCTGCCCTAATCAGTATGTACCTAAGGAAGGTGGGGCTACTGTGGTTCCTAATGCAAAAAATGAGCTTGTTCCGATGCGGCCATGTAACTCCCCGGAAAATTTTTGAGCTAAGAATCGAACCGTTCTTCAAAGTGAGTGAGAGTTTACTAAGGAATTAAGAATTTCTTTAGTGTTAAGGTCACTAGATATAGCACCTTGAGTTCCAAGAAGAACTAAAGAGAGTTCATTCAAGTCATTCCTAAGTTCCTTTAAGTTTTGGGTAAACTTCAAACGACCATAAATCTTAGTACATGATGATTTAGGTGTTCTATATGATGGAAAATGAAAGTTCTTTGAATTATCTTTCCAACGCCACTGAATTTGCTAAGTTTTGAGGTTGGATGAGTGATATATCCCCCTTTGAAGTCGGGTTGTCCAAATAAAGAAAGTTACCCGAAAATAGTAAGGGGTATTTTGGTCTTTTCCTTACCCAATCAGATTTAATTCATTTTTAGTAAGGTTTTGAGGGTCTAATCCTATTGGGTTCAGTTTTATAATCCTAATAAATGCCTAGGATTTTAGTTGAGAGTTCAAGAAGAGAAAAGAAGAGAAAAGAGGAGAGGATCAAAACGTTCGTCGAGAGTCTTGCGTTCTCTTGCGGATTTTCGCCATGGGTTTGATCCCTAAGAGGTATGTAAGTTTCCATAGTGTTGGGTTTGTTCACCCACACGCCAATCATGTTAATTTCAGCGTTAAATTCGTTTAAGAAAGATGAAGGTTTAATGTTCTTGAATTGTGTTCTTGAAATTGGCTTTTGTTCTTGAGTTAAGATGAGATTGATGAGTTCTTGAGGAAATCGAGTTGATTTTAGAATTCTGTTTGATTAGATTCTTGAGTACATGTATTGGGTATCTGAATCTAAAGATAAATTGAGAAAAATAATCGAATTTAGGTGAATTGGGGTTAGAAAATTGGGAAGAAAAAGTTGGACAAGGAACAAGTACCAGGTCCGCGATGCGGACTTGTTCCTTCAGTGTGAAATTTTTTTTCTCCACATTGCAGAGAGGTCGCGGACTCCACTGTTTCAAAAATTATTTCGACCAAATATTTTAATTCATCTCCGCATCATGGACTTCCTCCCCAAACAGTGTTTTTCAATCGATTCTCATGATTAACTATCTAAAAACACTCCTAAACATCACGAGATCTTTCCTATCACAAATCACAACCTTGAATTCACAAATCAAATTAAGGTAGAGTTGAGGGTCAAGTTTTGAGAGTTCTTTCGAACATTTTTGAGAAAGTCTTTTTGAGGAGTTTTCTACAATTTCTAGTAATTTGTTTCAAGACTCAAACAAGTGAGTATGAGGATGAGGAAAATGTATTCATGAGTCTACTTGGTCTTCATGAGATCCTTCATATCATGAAACATAACTCTTGAATTCATAATTCACATTCAAGAGAGAGTTGAGAGTAGAGTTCAAGAAAGTCTTTTACTTCAATTGTGAATCCTTTGAGATCGACTATCGATTTGAGCTAAGTTTTGAGTAAGTAAGTATGAGAATGACAAGACTAGTATTCATGAGTTCCTTATTGATATTTTGACCGTTAAGTCGGGTCGTCATGCCCATAACTTTCGCATGAAGTCCATTAGTTGAGTACCTTTGAGAGGAGTAGTATCTTCAAGTTCTAAGTCTTGAGTATTGAGTTCCTAATCCCCTGTGAGATTATATTTCTAATCATGGGACTATTTCATGTTACCCATGAAGTCCTTGAGTTGAATTGGTCATGATCATAATTCAGCATGAACCCTATAAGTCGAACAATCTTGAGATGAGAAGTATCATTGAGCCCTTGAGTTGAGTAGTTCATGATCATAATTCTGCATGAACCCTCTGAGTTGAGAAGTCTTGAAATGAGTAGTATCATTGAAGTTCTTGAGTCCCAAATATTGAGTTCTATCTATGGTTATTGAAAACCTTGCATTTCGTCGTTCACGTCCATAAATCGGCATGAACCATATTTTGAGAAGTCTTTCACAAACGTTTTAACTTTGTTTTAAGAGTTAAGCTTTGAGTTGAGTAAAGAGTAAGAGTAAATTTCATTTCTTAAAATGATATATAAGAACTAAGTATTCCTAAGAGTAAATATTTTCATATTTAAAAGAAGAGGAAACTGAGATTTCCAAAAGAGTTTTAAGCAGTTTGAGTAACATCTCTTTTCAGAGAAAGATTTTGAGTAATAATCTCAAACCACAGAAAGAGTTATGTTTTTAAACATATGAGTTGAGTATTTTGGGAGTAGTATTGAGCACCGATATAGGGACGAGTTTTCAGATAAATCACATCTCCATAAACCATGTAGCCATTATGGGTAGAAAGGATCATACTTTTTAGATGACTCCTTAGTGCTTTTTAGCATAGACTAGTGGATCCACTTAGTTAAGGCATTCTATATGATGGCAAAGTATAAGACAGTTCTGGCAGCGTGGGCAAGACGTTTTATCATCACTTAGGCTCATAGTGGTGGTTGTCGGTTAGAGAAACTCCCACAGAGTTATATTGTATTTTTATATACACATTGAGTATTATTGTATTTTTTAATACATTGAATTGCTATCTACAGTTTTACATCTTTTCATATATATTGCATCTTTTACTATTGCTTTATCCTTGAGTATCTTGAGTTGATCTGTGCTTCATTATGTCATGTACCTTATTGTTGAGTTTCACTGAGTTGAGAACCTTATTACTAAGTTGAGTATCTTATCCTTGAGTACTTCTGAGTTGAGTAAGTTTGAGTAGTTTTGAGTATCCTTGAGTATTCCTTGAGTCGAGTAAGTTTGATAAGATATAAGTACGTTTCCCTTTTTATTAAGTTTCAAGCTTATGTTATGCTTTAGAATTTCCCTTACATGCTCGTACATTCCATGTACTGAGCCATTTGGCCTGCCTCCTTTCATGATGCAGATTCAGGTATTCAGGATCATTAACAGGAGCTTCGTTAATACCGCATGGAGTTCGAGTTAGCTATGGTGAGCCTTCTTGCTTCGGGAAGATTTCATTTACTTTTCAGTTACATCAGTTGTTAGAATGTCGTGGGTCTTGTCCCGACTTCCATCTTTGTCAATTAGAGTCTTCATAGATAGATAGTAGAGTTTGAGAAGTCTGTTTCATTTATCTTATTAAATGTATTAAAGACTTGAGTTGACTATAGTTGGCTAGTTGAATATTCTAGTTTTATTTAGAGTTATTCATTTGAGTTAATTTCATGAATTTTATTCAGTTTTTAAGCTTTGTATGCTTGAGTTAGTCTTCCGCTTGTAGTCAGCCATGATGAGGGCTTGCTTAGGGACCAACAATGGTTCTCGAGTGCCGACCACGTCCAAGGTGTAGGCTCGGGTCGTGACAGCCAGTGACGGGATGGAGAGTATGCATGAACTACCACAAATTGAATGATTGGACAGAAAATGATCACTTCCTTATGGCGTTCATGGATCAGATGCTGGATCGCCTTGCTGATAAGGGTTGGTATTACTTTCTTTATGGGTATTCAGGCTATAATTAGATCTCCATATCTCCAGAAGACCACCTTCACTTGTCCTTACGGGACTTTCGCCTTCAAAAAGATGTCATTTGGGATGTGTAATGCTCCAGCGACATTCCAGCGTTGCATGATGTCGATATTTTCATATATGGTGGAGGACACTATTGAGGTATTTATGGATGATTTATCTGTGGTAGGTGACTCGTTTGATGGTTGTTTGATGCATCTGGTTAAGGTACTGAAAAGGTGTGAAGAGTGCAATCTTCTGCTCAATTGGGAAAAGTGACACTTCATTGTGAAAGAGGGGATAGTTCTGGGTCATCAGATATCTGAGAAGGGTATTGAGGTTGATATAGCTAAAGTTGAGGTAATAGAAAAGCTTCCACCACCTATCTCTGTTAAAGGTCTGAGAAGTTTTCTTGGGGATGTAGGCTTTTATCAGAGGTTTATCAAAGATTTCTCCAAAATTGCACACCTATTGTGCAAACTCCTTGAAAAGGAGTTTAGGTTTGATTTTGATGATGCTTGTCTGGGAGCATTTGGAGAGTTGAAAGCGAGGCTAATTTCCGCACCTATCATTATTTCACCAGATTGGGGGAAACCGTTTTGAAGTGATATGTGATGCAAGTGGAGTGACGCTTGGTGTGGTATTGGGACAGAGGCGAGAGAAGATTCTTCATCCGATATACTATGCCAGCAAAGCTCTGAATGTGGCTCAAAAGAACTATACGGTAATTGAACAGGAACTCCTTGCTGTGGTTTTCTCATTCGAGAAATTTTGATCCTACTTGCTTGGTACTAAGGTCATAGTGCATACTGACCATTCTGAATTAAGGTATTTAATGGCTAAAAAGGATGCAAATCAAGGTTGATTAGATGGGTATTGTTTCTGCAAGAGTTTGACTTTGAGGTGAAAGATAGAAAGGGGACAGAAAATCAAGTTGCCTATCATTTGTCCAGATTAGAGGAGGAATCTCTGCTCAAGTTGGGAGATGGGGGTGAAATTAATGATGCATTTCTAGATAAACATGTATTGGCTATTTCTTATGATCTTATTCCTTGGTTCGCAAATTTTGCTAACTACTTGGCAAGAGATTTCGTTCCATCAGATTTGTCATTTCACCAAAGGAAAAAGTTTATGCATGATGTGAAGAAGTTCGTTTAGGATAAGCCTTACTTGTTTCGTATTTGTGCTGATGGGATTATTCATCGTTATGTGCCCGAGGTTAAGATGATGAGTATACTAGAGGTGTGTCATTCATTGCCTGTTGGTGGGTATCATAGTGGTATTTAGACTGCTCATAAAATCTTACAGTGTAGGTATTACTGGCACACCATCCACCAAGATGCTCATGATTTCGCCAAGTCTTGTGACCGTTGCAAAATGGAAGGAGGAATTTCAAAGAGGCAAGAGCTACCTATGAATTCGATATTGGTGATTGAGTTATTTGATGTTTGGGGCCTTGACTTCATGGGTCCATTTGTCAGTTCACATGGGATAAAGCAATTGCGCCTTCAAACAATGAGGGTAAGAGTGTCACCGCATTCCTGAAATAAAGTATCTTCTCCAAATTTGGTACACCTAGGGAGATCATCAGCGATGGAGGTTCCCACTTTTGTAATAGGTTGTTCAAGATGTTGCTAGAGAAATATGGAGTTCGTCACAATGTAGCTACTCCTTACCATCCGCAGTCTAGTGGGCAAGTTGAAGTGTCAAACAAAGAGATAAAGCAATTCCTTGCAAAGACTGCGAACGCCAATAGAACGGATTGGTCAAGAAGGCTTGATGATGCTTTATGGGCCTATCGCACTGCATTCAAGACTCTCATAGGTATGTCCCCCTACCAACTTGTATATGGGAAGTCATGTCATTTGCCGGTAGAGCTAGAGAATAAGGACATGTCGGCGCTAAAGAAGTTGAATTTGGATTTGGGCGCCGCATCGAGTCAAAGAGTGAATGACATGAATAAGCTTGATAAGTTTCACCTACAATCTTATGAAAGTTCAACCTTGTATATGGCGAAGATGAAGAAGTATCATGATCAAAAGATTGAAAAGCGTGAATTTGTTGGGGGTGATCTGATGCTTCTATTCAACTCAAGGTTGCGCTTGTTTCCTGGCAAGCTCAAGTCCAAGTGGACCGGGCCATTCAAAGTCACTCATATATTTCCACATGGAGCGGTCGAGCTCGAGAACAAAGAGAGAACAAGGTTCAAAGTGAATGGGCAGAGGATCAAGATATACATGGGGAAATCGGAGAGTGTGCAAGAAGTGATTGAGGTCTAATATCTTGATGAAGTCTAAGTAATCAAGGTGTCTGCGTAGTGGCGCGACGTTAACTCAAGCGCTGCTTGGGAGGCAACCTAAGATGTACAATCTAGCCAACTATAGGTTTTTCTTTTCGATATAAGAGTTGTCTTCGTTTATTTTGATTTTTTGTAGCTCTTTAGATAGGTGTTTTATTTTTGTATTAGTGTTGGCTAGATATAGAATAGGGTCTGTGTCTAAAAAGTGTCCAGAAAATGTAAGAAAAAAGATCTAATGGAGGGACGAAAAGAAAAATCTGCAAAAAAAGGTTGTGCAGTGGTCTACGGCCCCCATCGACGGCCCGTTGGTTCATCCACGGACAGTGAATGGCGTCCGTAGATCCCAGGTAAGTGCTCTAAATTTTTCTAAGTGTCAGAGTCACCCACGGACCATACCTACG
The DNA here is from genome assembly GCA_029582605.1 of Solanum gracilifrons. Taxonomy (NCBI): domain Eukaryota; kingdom Viridiplantae; phylum Streptophyta; class Magnoliopsida; order Solanales; family Solanaceae; genus Solanum; species Solanum gracilifrons. The sequence continues at coordinate 8,440 of JAJOOH010018936.1, forward strand.
GTTCGTAGGTTGACCCACGGACCGTAGACGGGGTCTCGTGGGTCCAAAACTAGGGTTTGCCTGACCCGACCCAGACCCCTTATAAAATAAAACCTTTCATTTTTTAAACACTTCCCACGTCCATATTCTTCCCCCCCAACCATTTTTCAGCCTTCTAAATCCCCCAAATCACTCTCATAACTCCCATATCAATACAGACATCAAATCCCCAAATCCCAAAAATCCCATTTTCTCTCCCAAAATCAATCCCCACTTCTACCCTTCCACCCCAATGATTCTAAAGTCCGAGTTCGGTGTTGAAAGGCTAGCAAATGGTCACGTATATCGTTGCAACACACACTCATCATCGGTGATTACTTGTAAGGTATACATATTTCTCCCAAACTTTGAATTACTTCATTGTTTCAATTGAAATCACATCGATGAACTTGACCTTGGGTTGTTAGTTTCGTGTTTGAATGTTGAATTATAAATCAGAAACACCCTTGGTATTATGGTATGTGAGTGTGTTGTTAATTAAAACTGAATAAATCAAGTAATAGATCGAATTGGATGTTTTGACTTAGGGTTCATAGGTTTCGATTTGATAATCTGTTACATTTATGTCAATGAGACCCTAAGGATGATCAACTACCAAATTACATGTTGGAATGCATGTGTAGGTCTAAATTTTATGAAATTGCTGAAAGAAAAGACATGAAATTGAAACAAGTTCTGAAACCTGGCACAGAACTGACCCACGAGACCCCATCCACGGACTGTATATAGGGTCCGTGGGTCAATAGCACATAGAGTTTTCACTAAGTGTAGAACCACGGTGTGGACTACAATTCGTCGTTTCATCAACAGACCGTTCTGCAAATCTGTGGTTCCCATATGAGAGACCCAATTTTGGGTACTCTGACCTACGGAAGGGACCCACGGGTCGTCGTTCCATTGACGGACCGTCGGTACCCACCGTAGGTCGACAATTCAGCTATTGTCCAAGAAATTTTTAATTTTTTGTTTTGGTCCAACACTTGTTCTAAAATTATTCCACGAGTATTATTACCCTATTTTGGTACTAACTAAGCTTCCACAGGTACCATATCCCCGAAGCAAGCTCTGACCTACGCCGCCAAGGGAAAATCAAAATATGTTGCTCCCTCTTTCAAGCTGCTCGATGAGGATACCGATGGGGAGTACATTCCACCTCCCACCAGGACCTCCCCCACTGCTCCACTCACTACACGAAACTGAGCTCGGCAGATGAGTTTCAACGTGGTCATTGCCCCCAGTTTGAGGAAGGGGCCACACCGATCGAATCACAGACTGGCTTAGAGACCCCATCTGGATCCGGCTCCAGCCTCAGCGGCAGCACCGCCTCTCCATACGAGCCTAACAGTACAGAAGATACTCTAGCGAGGAGATAGTCCGGGAGTTCTATGCTTCCTATGCGGCCACCGTGAGAAACTCCATCAGCAAACAGGTCAAGCCCGCACCTCAGCCTCCACTAGAGGCCACACTAGTACGGGGTTGCACTGTTGACATATCCGAGATCACCCCCGCAGATTTATCTATGGCCCGGAACACACTATTTCCGTCAATACAACAGAGTTTGACTATCGGATGTGAATTATTTAGGGCGGGGCATTTTAGAGGAATGCCAAGCAGAGAGAGGCCCTTGTGAGATGGCTGGTCCGACATATTGCTACTGACGAAAAGCGCATTGAGTGGGACCAGACTTTGAGCTTGGGTATCAAAAAAGCGACACTGAGTTGTGCTGCTAAATTCTTTTGGCTGCTGGTGCGAAATCGTGTGTCCCCTACTCAGGCAGACAAGTGGTCACATGGGACCGAGCAGTGATGGTTGCAACTATGGTAGCGGGGCTGGAGATAGATTTTTCCCACATGTTGATTGTGGAGATCCATGAGAGGGCCTTTAAGGCCACCACCACCTTTCCCTTCATGTACCTCATCTTCTAGCTATGCAGGGATACATCCGTACCAGTATGGCATTTTGATCGGTTGCTTCAGGCAACCAAGACTCTGGATATCGGCCTTATTCGGGATGAGGCCAATGTAGTTGCACCTCACAGGGAGCCACAGGTTGAGGTGCCACCGTTGGAAGATGATCTTGTAGAAGATGTGGAGCAGATGCAGGATGATGACACTCCCCCTCCAGCCACTACAGCAGATGCCCAGTCTCCTCCGTCTCCGGCCGCTAGTCAGTCCCCTAGCTCATCCAGAGCCACTCACTCTTCATGTTTCACCGCCATCCCTCTATCCCGAGTCCAGAATCTAGAGACGCAAATAGCCATCTTGCTTCAGTATATGAATTCATGGATGCAGCAGTCCATAGGAGATTTTGAGGCAAGGATGGAGCAGATGATAGAGCAGAAGGCTCAGGCTGTTCATAAGCGCCTGGATGCCTTTGAGTTACGCATGTTGGAGAGGCCATCCCCGACCGTTAATGTGTCCACCTTCCAGCAGGAGTTGGCAAGACTCCGTGCTAATATTGATACACTCATAGCCCCCTAGAGACTGAGTCAGAGTCTGCCCCTATGACATCAGTTGATGAGGTGGTGATGACTACCCTATTTGGCGATGATATGCCGCCACTAGATTCTTCATGTGTTGTTGGGAAGGGCCCCCACGCTGGTCGTACTTATGATGATGCTGAGGTCTTATAGATTAAAGAAAAAAGAGCGCCAACAGTTGGAGGAGGCCATGAGGGTGTCGATACTAGACGAGGAGATGAGACAGTAGTGGGCCAGGGAGATAAGTGTTGACCTATCCAGCGGTGTGAGCACTACTGAGGGTGTTGAGAGAGTTGATATGAGCACTACTGAGAGTGCTCGAATAGTATATGAGAGCGTTACTGAGGACGTTTTGAGTGTTGATCCAGCGGGCTCCGGGAAATCGGACCCACCCACTTCTTGATGAGTGGTCTTTGGCGCATATGCGCCACAGGGTTACTTCACCCGATCCTCTACTTTTGATTTTCTTATGCATTAGGGACAATTGCACTTTATTTTGTTGAGGTGGGGTAAATGGATTGTGAGTGATAGGGTGAAGTCTGAGTAACCCAACTCATAATCCTCTCTTGATTTTTCTTGCTGTGTTCTTTTTCCCTAAAACGTTGTTTTAACTTCTGTTGAACCGGTATGTTTAGGAATGTTGTGTAGAAGTAAGTAGAAAAATCAAAGTGTGATGGCATAAAAAGCATAAAAAAATTATCCCCATCTAAAAAGTGTGAAAATGTGCTAGATTTGTAAGCTTGATTAGTTGAATGTGCTGGATCTCAATGTGACATGATAAGGAACCAATTTGACCTCATGACTTAAGCTAAAACTTGAATTGGGTAATCGAATAATCTAATAATGAAACAATGTGCCAAGTGTGTAAGGAAAGATTGAATATTCATACAGTGTGTGCCAATCTAGAACTTGCCCCGTTGGTCCTGCTAAGATAATCTAGGCCAGAAGTTAGGAAATGATCATAGGCCCTTGTTCAAATAAGTCCACTCAAGCCTAAAATGATCCAACCAAATGAAATCAGCGTTCCCTTTGATCCAAATGTTTGAGCCTAACATAGACCATTTCTTTCAATTCACCTAACTTACCTTCCCTAAAATAATTGCTTTAGCCCCGATCCATCCTTGAACATGTGCACCTTGACTTAGGCCAAAAGCCTAAGTTGAGGGTGGCTAATTCAAAACTTACCTTGATCTTGGCCCTAGTCCTACATCGGATATTGTGCACCTCAACTCATGTTAAACACATAAGTTGAGGGTGGCTATGAAAAAGGAAATCGAAAGAAAAAGGGTATGAAAAGAGTTTTGTGTTAAAAGAGAAACATAAAAGAAAAAAATGTGACTTTGTGCAAAAGAAGCAAAAGATGAATAACAAAAGTGCTGAAAGAAATAAAGAAAACAAAAGTAAAAACAAAAGAGAAGAAAGTGAGTAAAAAAAGACCCATAAGGTCAAAAGTCACATATGTGTTGAAAAGGGTCAAGCGAAAGAAAGTAAAATAAAAGGATGTCAAAAATAGGTTGAAAAAAGAAAAAAGAGGCAATGTAATGTCAATGAGGACAGAAAGTCACTAAAAAGTACCCAAATGTACTACACCTGACCTTGAGCCTACGTTACAAGCTAATAAAGTCTTATAGTGATCCTAGCAACTAGTTTGGAGAGTCTAAACAGTGAAAATAAGGGGAATTTTATGGTATTGAACACTAATTGTACTTGAATTCACTTCTGAGCGTGAGTGTTGAATGAATCCTAAAAACTTGAAAGACATATCTATTGTGTGTGAAAAAGTATTTCTTTTGAAGTGAGGGCACTAGTTACATTGCTGGAGAATTTGATACCTTGGTGATTGTAAAAGGTGTATGTTGTGATGTATGTTGGTAGATATATGTCATGTTTTGATCTGTATGAGTTAGCTTGTTGAGTCTAAATGAAGAGATTTGCACTAAGGAAATATGATGGATTGAAAAGGCCATGTGATTGCTTGATTTTGTATGTTTGCTTCTACAAAAGTGTCGTTTAGAGTGTTAGTGTGTCACTTGAGGACAAACAACAAGTTTAAGTTGCGGGTGGTCATATACCGTGAGTTTACGATATTTTTTATATATTTCAATTAAGAGTTGTCTATGTCTAGGGCCATTTTGTATTAGAAATAATATTTTATGTGTTATGTTTGCAGGAAATAGGCTTGGACGAGGTTGAGTGAGATGACAGTTGAAAGTATGCAGAAGGTGCCACCCACGAAAGTGATCTACAGACCGTAGGTCCTATGACGGACAGTCATTGGATAGACGTAGATGGATCATCAGGGAATTCTGACCAAGTATGGAACTACGAAGTGACTGACGGACCGTAGGTTGACCCACGGGTCGTCCTGCACATCCGTCGAATGGGTTCAGAGAGTTGAAGTTCCAGTACTTGATGAAAAATCCTAAGTATGGAGCCACGGAAGAGGACCCACGAACCATCATGCACGTCCGTCATTCATGATCTGAGAGTGAAGGTTCCAAGTCCTGCTGAAAAGTTCTAAGTGTTGACCAACGGAAGGGGACCTACGAACCGTAGGTCAACCCACAGTCCGTAGGTCGAGTCGTCGATTAATGCCGCGTTCCAGAAGTTTATTTCTTCATTTTATTTCCTTTTTGTTTAGGACATGTTTTTCTATAAATAGGGTATGTAAACCTCGTTTTTGGGGGTAAGACATTATTGTTTACTTTTAGTTCTTGGTATTTGGTGGAATTGACTTGCAACTTTAGCAATTTGATTTCCGAATTTCGTTTTACAAGATTTTGACTTTGAAATTCAATTGGAGATTTTGGATTTCTTCTACTATAATCGTAAGTTCATAAATTCTCTTTATCAAAACATGAATTGTGTTCTAATCCACAACTATGGTTGTGGGAACCATGAGAAATTAACAAAGTATGAATAATAATTAAGTAATTCTTAAATAGTGTTTATGCATGTATTGGTAATTCTTTTGCTTAGAACTCTTTTTAACGGTGGCCAACGTTAGGACTCGCCTCGTTGCTACTTGTCGAAGGTAGTTAATGAGAAAATAATTAACAACAGAGATTTAGTGGATGCTATCTAATAGTCTAATGTCAATTGGTGCGAGGGTGAAAACTAAGTCATACATTGATGTGATGTCTAATCTGAGGTAAAGGTAAGGGTTAGTAAAGTATACACTCGTAGCCGGACCAAGGTGCGTAGTGAAATTCCCTATTTGGAGGACCAATCACCTAGGGATACCTATCTTACCAACTTTGCATGTAAAACGCTAGGAAAAGATTACTATTATTAGGATTACTGCATTAAGAGCTTATGGGGAACACATACACCCTAGTTTCTCTCTCATATTGATAACTTAAGGTTTGAATCCTGCTCACTTGTTACTTAAACAACAATCGGTTATTTGCTTACA
>JAJOOH010018937.1:0-16633 GCA_029582605.1 Solanum gracilifrons
CCAAGAATCCCCCCCCCCCTATCTCGCATCTTTATATTTTTGCTGTTTTTATCTATTAGTTGAATACAAACCCCCCATTGATAATTGACATTTGTGTCACCTTTAGATTTAGTATGTTTTTATTCGTTCATGTTTATAGCTATGATTGATTAGAACTTGATTTAACTTTTCTATTAATTCTTGCAACCACTCCCTTAGGACTCGACCCCTACCCATTCGGTTGGGTTATATTACTACACGTGATCGTTGACACCTGAATTGGAAGTCGTGTGTTTGATTACGTATAAAACATCAAAATGGCGCCGCTGCCGGGGAGTGGTGTTAGTTGAGAACTTTTAGTTTAATAAAAAATTTCTTATTCTTAGCTATAGTTCTACTTACTTAATTTTTTGTTTTGTTTTGCTTGATTGTGTTGGAAACAGGAAGTATGAGCGTAAACAGTAGCAATGGATGCCACGTAGGCCATCAAGACGATATCGAAAACCTCAACGATGTCCATAAGCCTCATGCTAATGACCCTCATCTCATAGGCAGTATTGGTGTCATTCACTTGCCTCCGGACGAAAGAAATGCAGTATTTCACATCATGAGTACCATGTTGCAACTCTTGCAACTAAAGGGGCATTTCAGTGGTTTGGCTCATGAGGACCCTCATGGGCATCTAAGAAACTTTGTGGATGTGTGCAAATCGTTCTCTTTCAAGAACATCTCCCAAGAGTCGGTCCAGTTGAGGTTATTCCCATTCTCATTGATGGGAGAGGTGTACAAGTGGCTGGCTAAGTTGCCACGTGAATCCATCACTTCATGGGAGGAGTTGGTAACCGCATTTCAAGTGCGATTTTTTCCTCCTTCGAAGATGATGACTCTATGAGATAGCATTCAAAGCTTTAATCGTTTAGAAGGGAAGCCTATACATGAAACTTGGTTGTGGTTCAAAAAGTTGGTGCTTCAATGCCCAATCTATGGCTTACCTGATAACGTGTTGCTGCAGTATTTTTACCGGAGTCTGGATTTGGTAAATAAGGGTATTGCGGACTAACTCTCTATGGGAGGTTTGATGCAACAACCTTATGTGATAGCTGCTCAACTTTTAGATGGCATGACTACCATAAACAGGGTGTGGTACACCCGTGAAGACCAGGTCTCCCCTTTCACATTCAAGCTAATTAAGGAGCAGATAGAGAAAGACCATGAGAGAGACCAAAACATGGCCAAGATCGTGACACAACTTGACATTTTATCTAAAAATGTCACGGGGGCTGGTCCCCAAGGGATCAATGCCGTGGGGGTCGGGTGTTCAAATCCTGAGGAGACAAAGTTTGAAGCCTTGTATAATGAGGAGGTAAATTTTCTAGCCAACCAAGGCGGTGGTTATCGTTCAAACTATCCTAGGCAGGGTGGTAACCAAGGTTGGGCTAGAGAGGATGGTTGGAAGGATCGCTACAGAGAATGGAGGGACCAAAATCCTAATTAGAATGATGGGGAGAAGGACATGTATGTGCTTCCCCATGAGAGCCAAAAGCCGAAGGATTCGAAAGGTGGTAGGTTTGAGGATACACTCCCTTGTATCCTCAACAAATTTGAAGGGTCAGACAAGATTTTAAAATAAATGAAAGAAGATTTGTCTACCCTTAGCCATACTGTCACCTCCCATTCATTGTCGATCAATCAATTAAAGACCCAAATGGATCATAGTCTCATCCCAATCCGAGACAGGAGGGGGGTTTGCCTAGTGATACTTTGGCTATGCCCAGGAATGAGGTTTGAAAGTGGACTTGCATAGCGCCACGACGTTAACTAAGGCATTGTTTGGGAGGCAACCCAAAACTATTTTATTGCCTTTTGTTTGTTTGTAAAATAATGGTGTGTTGGTTGTGCAGGATGAAGGGTGGGAAGTATTAGAAAAGAAGGAGATTGGCGATCAAAATGGTCCAAGTCAGCGCATCGACGAAGAGGTTGGCGACCCCAACTCAAACCGCCGTTGGACTAAAGACAACTTTGAGGAAGAGTCTGTAAAACTCAGCGGGCCCATGAAATTATTGGCAAGTCGCCAACCTAGTCGGCGATTCTGATTCTTACCGCTGTTTGGACTCGCAAACTGACTGGGGGTTCTGTAAAACTCGGTGAAGTAAGTGATTACTCGACGTGTCACCTAATGGGTCGGCGATCACGAATAATGTCACCGAATAGGCAAGAATTGGACGGTTTTTGAAGCCAAAGGTTTAAATTCCCAAACTCTTTCACTTTTATGCATTTTCATTCTTGCAACCTCACATCTGCACATTATTCCCTATATTTTTACATTCTCCGAGTGTGTTAGTTCTTGATTTGTGCTCAGAACTTGGATTACATTGTTGCCTAGTGATTCAATCCTAATTTAGTCAGTATTAAAGGTTGTTGTCCAAATCTCTCAATCTATTCTTGACATTTTTGACACATTCGCAATAATCTTATCGTGTTGTCGTGTGCTGGACCTCTCTGACATAATCAGTAGGTTTGAATGCCTGATTTAATTCGATATTCTTGCCCATAATATTTTGATTGTCGAAATCCAGTAAGTTTGTGCTTAAAATTAAGTAAATTTTGTGGGTATCATGCTTGGGTGTTATGGGTCTGATCTTAATTTAACCAGTGCATGCTTTGATGTTATTTTCAGGGATTGCGGGGTTAAATTCAGGAAGTTGGGTTAAAAATAGGCACATTGGGCCATTTGGCGAGCTGGGTCAAGCTTGCTGAACCACTCGGCGGTTCGCCTGATGTCCTTATCTCGCCTTTAATTTCATGACATATGTGTTGTTGGAGTCTGTAATTTTCGACGAGAAGCCTGAGGTCACCAAATGAACTCGGTGACTCATCGAAAGTCTTCTTTCTAGCCCTTGTCTGCTCCTTTATATCCCTTTGCACTATAACTTTCAGCAAACTAACCCTTGATTGCCGAATGACATCGGTGATTCGCCAACCGATTCGACGAGTTTGCCTGCAAATTATTTTCTGTGCATCTATAGAATATTTTTCTAACCTTGTCTGGAAGTTGCTGACACGGCCAAACCTAAGGTTGCAGATGGAAACAGGCCACCCCGAACAAAGGGAAAGAGAATCGTCACTAATGTAGAGGCAGCTAAATCCAAAGGCAAAGCTAACAAACCTCCCACATTTGGTGGGAAGGAGGATGAAGGAAAGGGCAAGGAAGCCCGGGGAGTCTATGCATCTTTTTGTCGGAAGCCCATTTCAACTATTCCCTGAAACCCTAATGTTCCTTCATGGGCCTGGGGGTTCTATGCAGCTAGCAAGCCTTTTGGGCGAATTCGCAGATGGCCACTTCTACTAGGCCTGGCACTGTTGATGCCTAGACAGATGGAGCGACTGATTAGATATGATCCCCTCTTTACTTCCCTCTTTGTCTTACTTTATTTTAAATTCTAGATATTATTTTGTTTGCATTTGAGGACAAATATTTTTATTTATGGTGGGGTGAGGCCCACCTTTGTGTGCTATTCGTGACTGATGTTTTGATTTTATATTTGGGTCATTATGCTTAATATTATGTTATACACTGCTTTCTGTGTATGTTTGAGCTTGTGGCTCCTTTTGCTTTAATTGGAAATGATTTTGACCCTTCCAAATTTTTCTCCCACTCTTGTATGTACTTGAATGTGGTTGTTCTTTAGAAAATTTGAGTCTCATTTTTGACCAATATCGATGACTCAAATAGTGCTCATAATTGAACGAACATGAATGTGCAGCTACGATGAGACCGAGTGAAGTTACATAGACAATATGTGAACTCTTTGCATCTCGTTGTAACTAGCCAAATATCAAATTGATACTCTTGTGATGAACGTTGCACACTAGCGAAAGTGTGAAGTCTTGTTTGACTTTGGTGTCGATGTCTTTTGTAATGAGCTTCCTGTGAACCATGCATGATAACACCTAGATTTTGCCCCGTTGGTCCGGTCGACTAAGTAACGCTATCTCTTGATATGATCTTAGGCAAATTCGAAGAGTGTGAGACAATTTGACACATACCTATTTTGTGGACTACCTTGTGAGTGTGTGTAAACCTCTGTTGAACACCCCTTGAGCCTTATCCTTCTTTGGAAGAAGCTTGATGAAAACATGACCTCTCTTAATCCGCTACCTATAATCCTCTTGATTTGTGGTTGATTGAATAACCAACTTAGGCCAAAAGCCTAAGTTGGGGTTGTGGTGAAAAGAAAATGGCAAGTCAAGAAGTCCAAGGAAAGTCTCCTTTAACCCATGGTGTTGAGAAAAATGGAACCCCTCCATACAAAAAAAAAGAAAAGAAAACAATGAAAAATAAAAAGTCATGGAATAAAGTTCTAAAAATACAGAAAAAATGGGGTTTCCGAACAATCAATGGAAAGTGAATAATGGGATGACTTATGAGCACTAAAGAAAATGATGAAAGAAGAGTAAAAGAAGTGTTGTGAGCACCACATTTCATAATGATAAAACTCACTAAGCCTAAATGACCATACCTTTGCACTCAGCCCCATTACAAGCCTTAAAAAGACCTATTTGATCTTGAGTGAGCTGAAACAAATGTTGATTGGAAAATACGGGTAAACCTATGGGTGAAAGCACGCATTATGTTCATCTTTATGAGTGTGAGCGTTGCATTTGATTCTAGAGCTTTAAATGATTGAACCATTGTGTGAATATGGAATCATTCTTTGTGTGAGGGCATTTGAATACCTTAGTTAAGCTTGAACTTGCATTTGAAGCAAGTATTGTGAGCTTGAGAATCTTTGATAATGGTGTGTCACAACTTGAGTCTTTGAGTACACAATCGATCCTTGCATGAGTAAGTTAAGTCTTCTGTGTACATTCATGATTGAGTCTTGTGTAGCACTATTTGAGACATCCTTCTTGAACTACTGAACTTGAGTTTTACTTGAGGATAAGCGAAAGTTTAAGTTGGGGGTGTTGATGAGTCCATGATTTGGACTCATTTAGGGCTTTATTTTAATGAATTTAGTGTCCTCAAATGCATATTTTATCTCAAACACTGATGTAAATCCTTGATTTTTAGGTTTTTGGAGTTAGAGACAAAGCATGGACACTATGGAGCAAAAAGGAACAAGGCAGCTGAAAAGAACGAGTAAAAGAAGGCTTGAGGATCGCCTAATGCATTAGGCCAGTCACCGAATGGCCTTAACTTCGCCCAAAGTTCTAGTGTTCTGAGCCTTGAAGGAAAAGATCAAGTTTGTAAGGAAAGGGAGCAGTCGGCGCATCACCGAGCAGTTCCGCAAAGCAGTTCCCTGTCGCCCAATGAATCAAAACACGAAAATGTTGATGGCAAAAGCTGAAAGGTGATGAACAAGACCAAAGAGCAGATCATCGAGTGTATAGGCGATCCCGACTAACTGTGCCGAGTGATCCTTCGTAGCACAAATTTTTGAAAACTATAAATACCTATTTAATCCAGAAATTAATGAAGTTGTAGAGAATTATTACTTCGACTTAGAATATTTTCAATTTTTAGTTCTTAGAGTTTTTGGGGGACATTGTTCTTGAGCTTGAAGGTTTTCAACTCCAAGAAATTGGAAGTGGGTATCCAATAATCTTCATCCTAGATGTGTTTAAAGACATTTTCTATCGTACCCCCTTGATGGAAACACTTGTTGGTATTGATTTCTATCTCTTTTTCATGTCTAGCTAAAACCCCAATTCTTGGGGTGTGATTTTGTGAATATGGGTTAAATTTCCTGTTAGGTATTGCCTTTTTTTAGTCAATTTGTTGTTTGAATGTGATTTTGTTTTGTAGTTGTGTTTGAACTTAATGGGATTGTAGTTGCACATACGATTTCATCTTAGTGTTTTTGGCTTGCTCGAGAGCGAGGTTTTAAAACTAAGACTACTAAATCAATAGCCAGTGGCTATTGGGTCGTCGTGGGCTCAGCTCGAGAGAGTTAATCCTAGACCTTCTCCCACATATTCAACTCGAGAGAGTGAATGGGCTTAGGAGGAGGTTGTGCTTAAAAATTGCAACTCGGTGTTTGAGAGAAACCGAGTTGATTCGGGATAAGTTGCTCGAGAGAGAATTTACCCCCACTAAAGTCTAGCCTAGTTACAATTTTTTAGTGATTTACTATCAATAGCATTTACCCAATAATATATTTTATCCCATATTCCTATCACATCCCAAGAATCTCGTCTCCCTATCTCACATCTTTATATTTTTGTTGTTTTTGTCTATTAGTTGAATAAAAACCCTCCATTGATAATTGACATTCGTGTTACCTTTTGATTTAGTATGGTTTTATTCGTTAATTTTTATAGCTATGATTGATTGGAACTTGATTTTACTTTTGTATTAATTCTTGCAACCACTCCCTTGGGACCGACCCCAACCCATTCGGTTGGATTATATTACTGCACGTGATAGTTGACACCTGAATTGATAGTCGTGTCTTTGATTACGTAGAAAACATCACTAGCCAACATGGGTAGAAAAGGGTCATACTTTTTAGATGATTCCTTAGTGTTTTTTAGCATAGACTAGTGGATCCACTTAGTTGAGGCGTTCTATATCTCGTCAAGTTATATGACAGTTCTAGTAGCATGGGCGAGACGTTGTATCATCACATTAGCTCATAGTGATGGTTGTCGGTTAGAGTAATTGCCATAAAATTATATTACTTTATTATATATAAACTAAGCTATTGCTGTATTTCTTTAATACATTGAGTTGATACCTACTGTTTAAATGCTTTATATAAACTGCATCTTAATTTTTGTTTATTTCTGCATTAAGTTGAGTATGCATGAGTTGAGTAAAACTGAGGTAAGTGTTTCTTTCGGAATTCAGTTGAAGCTTATGCCATATTTAGTTTTCCCCTTGCATGCTCGTACATTCAATGTACTGATGTCATTTGGTCTGCATCGTTTTATGATGCAAATACATGTAACCAGGATCAGTAACCAGTGTCTCGTTAATCCGGTTGAGCATTCAAAGTCAGTTGGTGAGCCTCATTGCTTTCAGATGACCCCTTTTTACTGATTTATAGTTTGTTTATTAGGATGTCGTGATTCTTGTCCCGACGTCCATCTTAGTTGTTAGAGGCTTCATAGACAGTTAGTTAGTTCATTTGTCATTATCTTGTTATTGGCTTATGTTACGACTTGAGTTGCCAATTTGGCTAAGTTAAATGTTTATTTCTAAAACATTTTGAGTTTAGTTTGAGACAAGTTGAGTTATCTTGCATTTGAATTCTCTTCTTAATGCTTAAAGTCTTCTGCTGAGAGTCTAGCCAGGCCAAGGGTTCGCTTGGGGCTAGCAATGGTTCTCGAGTGCAAGTCCTACCTAGAGTGTAGGCTCGGGGAGTGATAAACTTGGTATCAGAGCACATATTTCAAGAGTCCTAGGGAGTCTATGAAGCCGTGCTTGTAGAGTCCTAGTTATCGGTGTGAAGCGCGCCGCATCTATAATTAGAAGGCTGCAAGATTTAGGAACTATCTCACTTCTTTCATATTTATGTCGTGCAATAGAGTTAATCTCTATAAAGGTTCCTTTTAACTCGTGCTTGCGCGTATCTTTTAGCTGATCATGCCTCCACGAAGAGCTGTCAGAGGTCGTCCTACTAGAAGTATTGTCAAGGAACAAGGGGTACCTAATGCAACTAAAGTGCAACCCCAAGGAGAGCTCACCAATGCTGAGTTCAGGGAAGCGATCAAAATGTTAAGTCAAACGGTGACCAATGAAGCTTGTCACCGAGATAACCGACAGGAAGTGAATGATACTTCAAGAATCCATGAGTTTCTAAGGATGAATCCTCCAAGCTTCACTGGTTCAAGCACTACTGAGGATTCAAAAAAATTTGTTGAGGAACTACAGAAGGTGTTTGAGGTTATGCACGTTGCCAATGTTGAGCAAGTGGAACTAGATGTATACCAACTAAAAAGTGTTGCTCGGACTTGGTTTGACCAGTAGAAGAAGGGTAGAGCTGAAGGTGCACCAACTTTTACTTGGGATGTATTTGAGGAGGCTTTCTTGGGGTGGTTCTTTCCCCGTGAATTGAGAGAAGCTAAGGTACGAGAATTCCTTACTCTTAAGCACGATTCACTTAGTGTTCATGTATACAGTTTAAAGTTCACCCAACTTTCTCGATATTCTCCAGAGATGGTTTCGGATATGAGAAGTAGGATGAGTCTATTTGTTGCTGGGCTGTCTCATCTGTCAAGTAAGGAGGGCAAGGCAGCGATGCTAATAGGGGACATGGACATAGCGAGACTTATGGTTTATGTGTAGTAGGTTGAGGAAGAAAAGCTGAGGGATAGAGAAGAATTCAGAAACAAGAAAGCTAAGACATCGAATAAGTCCGGGCAGCAAATGAGTAATGTGAATCGTTCTTCCTTTCAACATAAGCGAAAGGGATCTGCTCCATCATCTGCTAGTGCACCTGCACCAAGGAACAAAGGTTAGTATAATAGTCAAAATTCACAGAATTTCAGAGCTAGACTTGCTCAGTCTCAGGGTAGTGTTGCACAAGGGGGTAATTGGGCTCCTACATGTGCTAAGTGTGGTAGGAACCACCAGGTGCTTGTCATGATGGCTCTACTAGATTTTTCAAGTGCAGTTAAGAGGGTCACTTCATGAAAGAGTGTCCTAAGAGCAAGCAGGGAAATGGTAATAGGGGAAATAGAGCCCAAACTTATTTAGTTTCTCCACCAGACATGGCTGCACCTAGAGGAGATACTTCATGTACTGGTGGAGGAGCAAACCACCTATATGTGATCACTAGTCGTCAAGAGCAAGAGAATTCTCTAGATGTTGTCATTCGTATGATCAAAGTTTTTACTTTTGATGATTATGCTTTGCTGGATCCAGGAGCGAGTCTATCTTTTTTGACTCCTTATGTTGCGATGAATTTTGATGTTCTTCGTGAAAACCTTTGTGATCCCTTTAGTGTTTCTACACCTGTTGGTGGGTCAATTCTAGTTGAGAGAGTATCTCGTGATTGTACTATTTTCATCAATCACAAGAGCACCATGGCTAATTTAATTGAGTTAGACTTGATAAATTTTGATGTTATTTTGGGTATGGACTGGCTTCATGCCTGTTCTGCCTCCATTGATTGTAGAACTCGAGTAGTTAAGTTCCAATTTCCTAATGAGCCAATCGTTGAGTGGAGGAGTAGTTCAGAAGTGCCTAAGGGCCGTTTTATTTCGTACTTTAAGGAAAGGAAATTAGTTTCCAAGGGTTGTGTCTATCATTTAGTTTGAGTTAATAATTCTAGTGTTGAGACACCTCATATTGAGTCAGTTCCTGTTGTGAGTGAGTTTTTGGAGGTCTTTCCAGATGATCTACCCGGAGTCCCTCTTGAAGATAAATAGACTTTGGTATAGATGTTATTTCCGATACTCGTCCTATATCTATTCCGCCATATAGAATGGCTACGGCAGAGTTGAAAGAGTTAAAACAGTAGTTGAAAGATCTCATTGACAAGGGCTTTATTCGACCAAGTGTCTCACTCTGGGGCGCTCCGGTCTTATTTGTGAGGAAGAAGGATGGTTCTTTTAAAATGTGTATAGACTATCGTCAGTTGAACACGGTTACTATCAAGAATAAGTATGATATTTCGAGAATTGATGATCTCTTCAATCAGCTTCAGGGTGCCAATTGTTTCTCTAAGATAGACCTCATATCTGGCTACAATCAGTTAAGAGAGAGGGAATGTGATATTTCAAAGACAGCTTTCAGGACTCATTATGGTCATTATGAATTTCTGGTCATGTCATTCGGTTTAACTAATGCACCTGCAGTGTTCATGGACCTTATGAACATATTATTCAATCCTTATTTAGATATGTTTGTTATTGTGTTCATTAATGACATTCTAATCTATTCGAGGAATGAGGAAGATCATGCTAGCCATCTCAGAATAGTTTTCCAAACTCTAAAGAATAGAGAGTTGTATGCTAAGTTCTCAAAATGTGAGTTTTGGCTCGAGTCTGTGGCATTATTGGGCCACATTGTTTCCGGTGAAGGAATTAAAGTTGATACTCAAAAAATAGAAGCAGTGTTGAATTGGCCTAGACCCAAATCTCCAACTTATATTAGGAGTTTCTTGGGGTTGGTTGGATATTATAGAAGGTTCATAGAGGGGTTATCATCTATTTCGTCCCCTTTGATCAAGTTGACTCAGAAGACAGTGAAGTTTTAGTGGTCTGAAACTTGTAAGAAAAGCTTTTAGGAATTGAAAAAGCGGTTGACTATTGCCCCAGTGTTAACCTTACCAGAAGGTACGCAAGGCTTTGTGGTATATTGTGATGCGTCTAGAGTTGGTTTGAGTTATGTGTTGATGCAGAATGGTAAAGTTATAGCTTATGCCTCCAGACAGCTGAAAGTTCACGAGAAGAATTACCCAACCCATGATCTAGATTTGGCTGCCGTAGTATTTGCTTTAAAATATGGCATCATTATCTTTATGGTGTTCATGTGGATGTATTCATCAATCACAAGAGTCTACAGTAGGTATTCAGTTAGAAAGAGCTTAATCTCAGACAAAGGAGGTGGTTAGAGTTACTCAAGGATTATGACATGAGTATCCTCTATCACCCAGGTAAGGCTAATGTTGTTGCTGATGCCTTGAGCAGGTTGTCTATGGGTAGTATGGTCCATGTTGAGGAAGAAAAGAGAGTGTTTGCAAAAGATGTGCACAGACTTGCACGATTAGAAGTTCGACTAATGGATTCCACAGAAGGAGTAGCGGTGGTGATAAATGGGGTTGAATCACCATTAGTGTCTGAAGTTAAAGAGAAACAAGACCAAGATCCTATTTTCCTTGAATTGAAGTCAAATGTTCATAAGTAAAAAGTAATGGCTTTTGAATAAGGGGGAGCTGGCGTATTGAGATATCAAGGTAGGTTGTGTGTACCAAGGGTGGATGAACTCCATGAGAGGATCATAGAGGAAGCTCATAGCTCCAGATATTCCATTCATCCGAGTTCCACAAAGATGTATCGTGACTTGAGAGAAGTATATAGGTGGAATAGTATGAAGAAAGGTATTGCTGAGTTCGTTGCTAAATGCCTGAATTGTCAACAAGTTAAAGTAGAGCACCAAAGGCCCGATGGTATGGCTCAGAATATAGAAATTCTGGAATGGAAGTGGGAGATGATCAATACAGATTTTATCACAGTTTTACCAAAGTTTCGCAGGCAACATGATTCTATTTGGGTAATTGTGGATCGAATGACCAAATCAACCCACTTTTTGTCGGTAGAGACTACCCATTCAGCAGAGGATTATTCCAAATTATACATTCAAGAGGTGGTAAGACTACATAGAGTCCCTATTTTGATTATATCAGATAGAGGTGCACAATTTACTGCGCAGTTTTGGAAATCTTTTCAGAAAGGCTTAGGTTCATAGGTGAACTTAAGTACTGTTTTTCATCCTCAGACAAATTGTCAAGTAGAGCACACTATTCATACTTTAGAAGATATGTTGAGGGCCTGTGTGATTGATTTCAAGGGTAATTGGGATGATCACCTACCTCTCATTGAGTTTGCTTATAACAACAATAACCATTCTAGTATTCAGACGGCTCCTTATGAAACTCTTTATGGGAGAAGATGTAGATCTCATATTAGATGATTTGAGGTTGGTGAAGCTGGGTTGATAGGTCCAGACTTAGTTCATTAAGCTATGGAGAAAGTGAAAGTTATTCAAGAGAGGTTGAAAACAATACTGAGTCGTCAGAAATCCAACACTGATATTAGGAGAAGGGAGATAGAGTTCGAAGTAAATGATTGGGTATACATGAAGGTTTCACCCATGAAGGGTGTTATGAGATTTAGTAAGAAGGGGAAGCTTAATCCCTGGTATATTGGTCCTTACAGAATATCCAATAGGATTGAAAATATAGTTTATAAGTCAGAGCTACCACAAGAGTTAGCAACGGTCCATCCGATATTTCATATTTCCATGTTGAAGAAGTTCATGAGAGATCCTTCACTTATCATACCTACTGAAAATATTGGTATCAAGGATAGCTTATCTTATGAGGAGATTCTTGTTCACATTCTAGATTGCCAAGTTTGCAGGTTGAGAACTAAAGAGGTAGCATCAGTCAAAGTTTTGTGGAGAAATCAGTTTGTTGAGGAAGCTACTTGGGAAGCTGAGGAGGATATGAAGAAGAGACACCCACATCTATTCGAATCCAGAGAATTTCCAAATTAAGGTACTGATCCTTTTCTTGACTTTTATTTTAAGTGGGCATGTTGTATGTACATTTTGGTTGTTGGGTGTTTGAGCTAGATGTTAGATGTCACACCCTTAGTCTACTTAGAGTGATCTCATTCGAGGATGAATTTTCCCATGGGGGAGATATTGTAACACCTCGCTAAGTGAATGAACAAAAATTAGAAAGATTCATTTTTGGAAAGAATAAAAATCTGGAAATTTACTTAGGTTATTTTAAGTATGAGTTTTGGTTCAACTTCAAACGACCATAACTCCTAGCTCAGGATGATTTAGGTATGCTACAAGATACCGTAGGAAATATCTTTGGATTATCTTTCTAAAGCCGCTGAGTTTGCTCAATTTTGAGTTTGTATGAGGAACATATGCCCATTGGAAGTCGAACTGTCTAGATAATGAAAGTCAAAACTAGATTTTTAAGGGGTATTTTGGTCTTTTCCATACCCACTTGATTTAATTCGTTTTTAATGAATTAATTAGGGTTAAAACTGAATTGGTTTAGTTTGCAAAATTGAAAATTCACGCTAGGGCTTTAGATAAAAGAACTTAAGAGAGAACAAAAGAGGAAAATCAACATTCATCGTCTTCGTAAGGAATTGATTGCAGATTTCGTCAAAGATTTGATCCTATGAAGTATGTGAGACTATCATAACATTGGGTTTGTTCACCCACGTGCAAAACATGTTTACTTCAACATGAATTCGTCCTAGAAAGATTGGAAGTTTGAATGTTCTTGATGGGTGTTCTTGAATTGCTTTCGTTCTTGAATTTGGGTTGAGATTGAGGAGTTCTTGAGAGTTTAATGTCAATTATTAGAGTTACTTTGAGTTAGATTCTTGTGTATATGTTTTGGGTACCTGAATCTAAAGAGATACTGAGAAAAAGAATCGAAATTAATCGAATTAAGGTTAGAAAATGAGAGGAAAAGTTCATCAATTTTGCCTGGGGCAATGCTGGCGTGACGCACCCCCGTTGCACCAGGAAGGCTGGGGCGACGCACCAGCAGTGCACCAGAAATGAGCCCCAGAAACTTAGGGGCTGACGCGGCAGGCCAGGAACGTGCTCGGGTCGTCTGCCCACACCCGTTTTTTGTCGTTTATCCCGTCTAAGTCCTTTTAAAGTGTACTAACACTTCTTATTGATTCTAACTACTCTAAATGACTTCTAAACATCTAGAAATCATCCATAAAAATGAATCCTAAGCTTGAATCCATAAATTCAAATTAAAGGAAAGTTAAGACCCAAGTCTAGAAAGTTCATAGAGTCTTTTCAAAAAGTCTTTTGCAAATGTTTTAAACTTGTTTTAAGACTTGAGTAAGAGTAACAAATGAAGTTCTTTTTGTTCAAAAGAGTATATGGGGACTAAGTATTCCCAAAGAAGTAAATGTTTTCACATTTTAAACTAAAGAGGAAACATTGATTTCCAAGAGAGCTTTTGAGCTAGTTTTGAGTAATTATCTCAAACCAAAGAAAGAGTTTTTGTTTTTAAACATATAAGCTGAGTATTTTGGGAGTAGTATTGAGCACCGATGTGGGGATGAGTTCATAACAACTCAATGTCTCTATAAACCATGTAGGCAACGTGGGTAGAAAAGGGTCATACTTTTTTGATGATTCCTTAGTGCTTTTTAGCCTAGACTAGTGGATCCACTTAGTTGAGTTGTTCTATATCCCGACAATTTATAAGACAATTCTGGCAGCATGGGAGAGACGTTGTATCATCACATTAGCTCATAGTGATGGTTGTCGGTTAAAGAAACTCCCACATAATTTTATTACTTTATTATATATAAATTGAGTTGTTGATGTATTTCTTTAATATATTGAGTTGCTACCTACTGTTTAAATGCTTTATATAAACGACATCTTTATTGTTATTTATTTCTGCATTGAGTTGAGTATGCATGAGTTGAGTAAAGCTGAGGTAAGTGTTTCTTTCATAATTCAGTTCAAGCTTATGTCATGTTTAGTTTTCTCCTCACATGCTCATACATTCAATGTACTGATACCATTTGGCCTGAATCATTTTATGATGCAGATATAGGTAACCAGGATCAGCATCCAACGCCTCATTGATCCGGTTGAGTATTCAGAGTAAGTTAGTGAGCCTCATTGCTTTCGGAGGACCCATTTTTACTGCTTTATAGTTAGTTCATTAGGATGTCGTGGGTCTTGTCCCGACATCCATCTCAGGTTTTAGAGGCTTCATAGTTAGTTAGTTAGATTATTTGTCATTATCTTGTTATTGATTTATGTTAAGACTTGAGTTGCCACTTTGGCTAAGTTAAATATTTATTTCTAAAACATTCTGAATTTAGTTTGAGACAGTTGAGTTATCTTGCATTTGAATTATCCTCTTAATGCTTAAAGTCTTCCTCTGAGAGTCTAGCCAGGCCAATGGTTCGCTCGGGGTCAGCAATGGTTCTCGAGTGCCAGTCCCGCCCAGGGTGTAGGCTCGGGGCATGATGGCTTCTTTCCCTTGTGGTTCTTCCGTCCACCATCCAGCCTGACGTTGGTGGTGCTAGCGACGTTTACGTCTCCTTCGTTGTCCATTCCCTTAGTAACAAACCTTTGCTCTAATACCACGTTGTCACAAACTTAGATTCTCACTAAAGATTCGTGCGGCACTTGACAACTTACTCACTAATCTTTCAATATATTGTAAGAAAAAGTAAGCCCTTTGAAACTAAGATCGCTAAGAGAATGAAAAGAAAGACTTAGAAAGCTTTGAAAAAAGGCTTTGTATTGCTTGTGGAATGCTTACACTTTGTTGGATGAGTTTGCGAATGAGAGACCCTCTATTTGTACTACTTTCTAGGGGCCTAAGTGTAAATAATAATTACTTTACAAGTCCCTACAATATTTACGCTTTGGTCCTAATCTAGAATTCTCTACAAGATCTAGGGAATTCCAAAGCCTTCTTGAAAATATCTAGGGAGTTCTAGAGTATTCTACTAACCTCTCCACAACTCTAGATTTTTCGCCTTTATTCGGATGCCAAATTTGAACAGTGAAGTGGCGGGACATGACACCTGAGTCCAAAACTCAGGGACGTCTCAACAAGTTTAGGGGCTAAAGACAAACTTCATAAATAGTACTTTTTTATTAGCTGTCATATGAAAAGTTAATAACAATAACATACTCAATGTAATCCAAGTCTCGAGAAAGTACGCAGACCTTATGAAGTAAGGCCTCATTTGTTTTCATTAAGATTAAGATGTCTGAATCTGAACGCACGTCTAAATGATTAAGATGTTGTCTCTAGATCTGAACACTGAATGATTAAGTCTCTTTGTTTTTAGCATTTGAATACACGTCAAAATTAATAATTAATATTTTTGTGCATGTGTGTAAATATTTAAGGCCTCTTGTTATAATTTGGTGTTAGGCTACTGATTTTACTGAGACTTTTTTGGCACATATCCAAAAACATATAAGAATAAAAAAGGCAACCCAAACAAATGTCTAACCTCTTACTAACTACAACTAGTTGTTAGTTTTTTAAATAATAATATTACTATGTGAAGTTAAATGCTTAGTGTCTTTTGAGAATATAAAAAATGTAGTATGTAAGAATTAAAAAGGTAACTCTAAAACAATAATATTTTTGTGCATATATATAAATATTTAAGGTCTCTTCTTGTCATAATATGGTGTTAGACTAATAATCTTTTTGAGACTTCTGGGCACAATCCATAAACATGTAAGAATAAATAAGGCAATACAAACAAATGTCTAATCTTATTAAATAAAATTAGTTCTTATTTTTATAAATAACTAGGATATGTGCCTGCACATTGCAGGGATGATTTAAAATGAAATAATTTCATAATTAAGATAGCTATAAAATGTATTATGCACTTAATAATATATTTAATTTATTATAATAATAATATAATAATATAAATCATAAACTTATTTATTTGAGCACATTAAATTAATATTATTAGTACACAATATATTTTATTGTATTAAAATATTATATCTATAGTTGTATCAGTTATACTTTTAGTTTTATAATATATTATGCCCGAATTGTTTCTAAAGATACTATTAATTTTATAATTATTTTATCTTGATCAAATATGAAATACTTCAAATATTTTTTTATGTGTTTGTGCTTTATTCTTTTTATATCGTTTGAATAAAAAAATTATGTTAATAATTTATTACTTCTAACATTCCACATAAAATATTTTATATCATGAGATTAAATGGCATGTTGATACATTTTTTGTATATGTTTTATTCAAAATCCAAAGATTTTCAAAACATTTTTTCCATATTAAATTTTTGTAAAAATATGATATGAATGTATTAGATATTTTAAAGGGAAAATGCATAAGTACCTCCCCAGCCTATGCCCAAAATCTCTGAGACACACCTAACATTTACCAAGGTCCT
>JAJOOH010018938.1:0-22952 GCA_029582605.1 Solanum gracilifrons
AAATCTTTAAAATATGCCAATTATTAAAGAAAAATGGAGATTTTACGTTTTTTACCTTTGTAGCTTTATGATGTGGCAAAAAATCACTTCTTCACGCGCCTAGTAGAGTGTGTTGTCAATTTTTACGCCAGGTGGACAATAAAGATGTACTCGACAGAGGAATAAACAAGTTCGGGGGTAATTAAAACGAAATTTAGTTTAGGTATACACCGTATAAAAAGCTTCAAGTTCAGGGGGTAATGAGTACTTTTGCCTAAAACAAACCATTAACATAAAGTGAATGTTGAACTAAAACATGATAAACCATTACATTTCAATTCGCTGAAAAGTTTTAGTTAAACAACTCATACTTGGGAAAAAAGTCTGAAATATATCCGAACTTTGATCGAAAGTGCTGTAACGATACCAAACTTTGGAAAGGACCTTTTACCCCCTGCACTATTTAATTGTGTATTTTAAAGGTATATATATGCCCACGTGAACATCATAAAAATTGCATAATTATAAATAGTAATGTGTCCACGTGGGCACATATATACCTTTAAAATACACTATTAAATAGTGTAGGAGTAAAAGGTCCTCCATAAAGTTTGGTATCGTAACAACAATTTCGGCCAAAGTTGAAGCATTTTTCAGACCCGTTTCCCTTTATATTTTATTTTAGTAAGATGGTAAATTTTAATGTATATATCATGTGTGAATGATTTAAAAAAAATAATATATTTTTATATATTTTTTCAAGATATATGCTATTAGAAGAAATTCAATTGACATTTTTTTAATCTTTGTAAGTCCGACACAATTTTAAATTGTCTGAACTATAATTGATCATATATATTACTACAATCAATTTTTATTGTATTCACATTCAACATGCAATATATATTTTTTTTGATAAAACTAACTTATATATTATATGAAATGTTATATTTTATGTCGTTAAGAAAATAATTATTACCAAAAACTCTATTAATTTAAATTGCATAAAAGATAAAGGTAAGAGTTTTGTTTGACATTATATTTTTAGTCAGTTTCATACGAATGTTACATACTATAATATCACAAAAATATTATAGTATGTTTAAAAATATTATTTTAAAAAAAATGCAAAAACACAAATATTATAGTAACATATTTTAAACAATAAAATTTTAAAATATTTATTTCTATATTAAACTTATTGTCAAGCCAAATTATAACTAGCAAAATAAGAAAAAATTATCATTTACACAAAAAAATAATAAAAAGAAGTCATTATATTCTCCACATTAAGGTAAAATAATAGAAAAATCTTTAATTCAACTTTTGAAAATCTCAAAAGTTGAAACTATTAGGTGCACACACCTACACATTCACGTGTCTTTACGTTGCTTCATTTTTTTCCTCTATATATAATATAAATATAAATATAAATTTTATTTATTTAAAATGATAAGTCAATATTTACATATAATTATTGTATTTATTATAACAATTAAAGAAAAAGAGGCTTCATCATAACTTGAGTTGAAATTTGAGGTGTGGAAATGAATGTTACGATAACTTTAGGGGCTGTTTATGTTTTTTGACCAAGAAAAGACCAAAGGGCAATTTGGGTAACTCCGGTTTTATAGGTGCAGATAACACCGAATCAGTTTACCCCACCCACATCATATAAAAGCCCTTCTCTAGTAGTCCAATTGCTCTCACCTTCATATTTTCTCTCTTCCCGATCGTTCAGCAAATCTCTCGCTCTCTCAGTCTCCCCCGCTCTCTTGCTTTCTCTGCTCGTTGAAAAACCCTAGCGTTAACTTCTGCTCTCTTCGCGATGATTCCTTTCGGCTCCGCTGCTTCTACTCAGATTCGGTTTTTGTTCCAGAGTTTGAACGGTTCCAATTCTGACACTGTTTTCCATGAGCTCCGTCAGGTATAGTAAACCCTCCTTACCCCAATTCCGTTATATACGTATCTACAGTCGAGTCTTGATTGTTTCTTGCACAGATTGGAATAATCTTGGAAAGAACGATTTTCAAGATTATGTAGTTGTTATTAATTGCACTTCTTGAGTAATGGCTTCTGTTTCAAATACCCAAAATTGTTTCTATGTTTATTCGTCACTGCTATTAGTAAAAGATATTTAATTGGAATTTACATATAATACGCAAGATTGGAATCAATCTTGCTGTAACTTATTGTTTGGTTATGTTTGTACGAGTGTAGCGGGGGATTAGTTTGTTAATTAGAAGGCACAATCTTCATGGTGATTGGGTGATGTAGTTACACTGAATTGCCCTTCTCTGTAATGGTTTTTGTTTCGAATATCCAGTGGGGCTTCATGCAGCCTTTTTTTTTTTGATGAATATAATCTATCAAAAAATTCTATAAATTGTAGCTAGTGGTTGCCTAGGTCGGTGTGTTGTAACTTAAAGTGAATTAACCCTTCAGATGCTCTCTTCCCCTGGCTGGTTAGGTTGTATGGGGATTTATTTATGGGGTAGGAACTTGATTAAGATAAGGAATGATTGATAGAATCAACATTTCATAGAAGAATGGTTTAGTCTATAAAATCCTTTCATACTTGCACATGTGGCTGAATATATAAAGAAGTTTAAACACTTCAAATACTTTTAATAATTTTACACTAGCGGATGATGTGCATAATCCAGATATAGTAATCCGTGTTTGTGAGTATACATGCATTTACCAGAAATTTCACGGTTGTTTCTATATGTTTGCGCTGGGCTAGTGATTTAACAAATAGTTACTAGAACAATGACTGTCAAGGTTATGTAGTTGCTTAAATTGCCCTTCTTGAGTCGTGGGTTTTGCTCCAAATATCTAAAATTGGAATTTTCATTTGCAAATACTGCAAGTAAATTTATGCTGAGGAATACAAAAAGTTACAAGTTTTTTTTAAAAAAATAATACAGCAAGTAAATTACTTAATTGAACTTCATGTATTTTATGCATCAGATGAGAGAGAAGTGAGAACCATAGAAAACACTATCTGTAATTGCCTTGAGTTGCCCTTCTTGAGTAAATGTGGTTTTGCTTTTACTATCCATATTTTGATTTTGATCGTGAAAATTGATATCAAAATTTACGTAATTTGAGTACATGTAGCATAACAATCTGACAATTTTTTATGAATTGCGTGTGAGAGAACTGTTGGTGATTTCTAGTATGTGGTTGTGCAAAATTGTCCTTTTTGAGTAATAGTTTTTCCGCAAGTTATTCATTAATATTTTAATTGGATAATTTGTAATTTTGTTTTAGGGGAAATAAAAGTACCTTTATATAAGGGTTGCATACATTTTACACATCTGGTGCAAGATAGTTGTTGGTGATTAAATCGCATGAAATTTGGTTATCGGGTAAAAGGATTTCTAAAATTTTGGTAACTTTTTGTAGTTTCAATGGAGATGTAGATGCATTTGACCACCATGAATGGTTCTTTTGCTGCTAAACCTAGAATTGATGGGGATAGTATGGGTAACAGACGTGACATCCTTTTGGTTTGGGTAATTAGATTGAGGATTTGTATTATAAAGAACAAGAAATAAGGATTCAAAATGTTCTTGCCTATCCAGAAAAGAAGATTCAAACTTTTTCTAGCATAAATGAATAGTGGATTCCTTTTCCCTTTTAAGTGATATTATTCATTAGGATCACTGTAGTTCGTACATAGGATATAAATATGAAGATTCAATTCCCAATTGTGCTTTCCCCCCTACATTTTATTTTTTGATTGGTGGAGTCAAAGATTAATTTGTTTCCTGATTTTATATATGGCGTGTCAGTGCATTCTTCTTCCCTCTTGGGTAATAAGAGGGGGAAATCAAGTAGAAGCTAAGTACTAAATCTGGACACTTGTCTTAGAATGCTTCTTATATAATCGAACAATACTCAATAAAGAGAATATAACTTTTGAAATGGGAGATGCCTTGGTAGAAAAATTGTTAAATTGTCTGTTTTTGGATGTATCAATCAATTTTTTTTGGTCTCTCTTGGATGAGGTTTGGTTGACTCACTTGCCATATACCATGCATCATGTTGTGGTATTATTGTTGCCCTAAATTATTAGAGCTGTTCTGTGTTGTCACAACAAGCTTGAGGTGCTTATGCTCAGAAGTTGGATGCAATATAGGCTAAATGTTTTCTCAATGCTTTGAATAAGGATCAAGATACTGAGGTGCACACTTGAGCCCTGAAGTTCTTATAATTCAGACTGGTGACTAGTCTTGTTAAGCGGTGCTACTGTGCTGACATGAAAGCTACTAAAGCATGTGCTTCATGCTCGTTGAGTGTCTTGAAGAGGGTTGCAATAAATGACCATATCGTTGGCGAGGAGAAGTATTAACTGTCAATATAAAATGTTCATGTTCAGATAGATGTGTTAAAAAGTATGCCAGAGATTATCAATATGAAATTATAAATATATAGTATAAGAAAATTAGTAACTGAATTTGAAGTTTTTAACAAACAATCAAAACAAGATCTTCGCATCTGAATCAAATTTTTAAATGGATTTGAATTTGATTGGTCTGATTTTACTCCATATATTTCACTTAGTTGCATTTTCTTTGTCTGTCTTTTCATTTTATTTTTTTTGGGGGGGGGGGGGGATTGCATTACATTTATGTCTTTTATCCAATAATGCGCTTGTTTTAATTGTACCTTGCGCTTAAATTTCTAGTAGATCTTAGCCTCTTCTAAGCTTTTTTCCTTCAACAACGCTTGGTCAGTTGTCACTCTATCCTTTTTGTATAAGACCCAAGCAGTGTATATGTATGATATGAAACCTTTTATAGATGACTCTTACATAATGGTGTTTTTTGGGATGTAAAGATGGTGGAATTTCCGAAAGTTAAACGAGGTATTATACCTTCTCTATGAGAAGGGTAGAGGGGCGGGCCCATTATCCACCGAGTTTAGAAGGCTGTGATTGGTCCAAAGGGCGGGCCACAGACGGATTTCTCGGTTAAAAATAATAATATTATACCTTCTCTATAGCTGATGTTCTTACCTGTACGTTATCTTCATGTTGCTCTGGATTATACCATTTGATGAAGAATATAGCTCCATGAGCAAAACTGAGCATTCTTCTTTCCTGATAGCCTGATAAGTTTTAAGCTGATAGCCTGATACTTTTATACATGGTTTATAAAAGCCTACAGAAGTAATACATAAAGTAGTGAGGTTATTTGGAAGATACCTCATAATTTCTCACTTGGTATGTTGTTGTATTTGGAAAATGCATCATAATTTCCACCTCGAATGAATATTTGCCTGATACACTGCATTTCAAAATCTGAGTAAACACTGTTCATCTTAAGGTGGGTTTTGGTTGTATGCTTTTTTCTTAGATCTTACTAGAAGTTTTTCCAAAATGTGTCTCAAGTTTTTTTTTTCCTTTCAAGAAGTTTCTCCAAAAAAGTTTATAATGTCAAAGACGGTCTTTTTCAAAAAATTTCAATAAAATCTTCTTCCGTTAAAAGAACTACATCTATATCCAAACATAGACTTTTTGCTCAAACATTTTCCGCATTTGACATTTTCCCCAAAGTATGTTTTAAAATCCTTTTTTTGAAGTGGTTCAAATGACTCTTATGAGAACTGTGTATTGCATTCTTTCCGGAATGCCTATTAAGTAAATGCATTGCAGTTTTGATTAGGTTGCATCAATAATAGCATCAGTGTTCTCTGTAAAAGCAAAAACTGCAAGGAAGGTAAGGTTCGTGGATGTTGAAGTGGAAAACATGACTGAAGTGGACAGTATATTAAATATTTAAATAGCGAGCATATATTAGTAATATAATATTCAAACTGCAATTTAAATAACTAATCAACATCCAACATACAATAATGCCTACATTAATTCAATTCCTCAAAGTTGAGATGAAAGAACTACAACTTTTCAGTGGAATCACTTCGGGTATCATTGTTTGTAGCTCACACTTCCCTAAGTGTACTGCGAAGAAATGATAGGTGTTAATAACATTGAGTTTGTAACATAGTAATGAATTGAGTCAGACATAAGCCAAATATTTTGAGCTGCTTCAAATATGAAACTGACAACTGACAGACCCATTCAGTCTAAGGTAATAGCAATTTGCCAACCCTCTTACGTGTTATCTGTATTAGATTAATTCCGAATTGTGAATCACACCGGAATTTCCACATGCAGATGTGCAATTGATTTTCCAATTGCTTTACTGGGAAAATGCAAGTTGTCTCTGAAACTATGCTGTCGATATTTCAGTATGAAATTGTCTTTGTTCTCTCCTCAGCACTATATTGCTTTAAGTGTTTTACATTTTTGTTCTTTTTTTCTAAAGATAAGAATAATCCTTTAGTGTTGAAATTCCTGTTAAAATAAGCCTTTACTGTTGAACTCTCCATTACTGCTACAGAGTTGTTCTCGAAATGGTCTACCTTGATTTTGTCACTTGATGTCGTTTTGCCTTTTTTTTGGGATAGAGTGAGGATTATGTGATTCTTTTGGACATAATCTATTACGGAACCAGGCTGTTTCATTTATCTTTCATTCCCAAATTTATAAGATGCAAATTATTGCTGACACTCTTCAATTACTGCTTTTCTCTCGGAAGTTTTTCCTCTCTCTCCTCAACGTTACTCTAATCAATAAGCATATAAGGTCAGGAAAAGGTATTAAGCTAGCAATTGAGATTACATCTTGGTTTCTCTTCACCTTCTATGGCATACTACTAAGATCTACCGAGATGTCAAGTTCCATCTGTTACTCTAGAGCACAGAGGGTAGGGCAGGAGAAATAGATTTTCTTAAGAGAGAATTCCCAAGTATATCTGATCTTCTATTTTATTTTCCCCAACCATCATTGAACTGAGCGTCTGGACCTAACCTCGAAGTGTTGTTCAAATATAAATGCTGAAGTTCTGGTGGCTCAATTTTTTCCTTGGCTTTGGAGCATTTGTTTTGGTAATCTACTATTTTTTATAGTGGAAGCGCTTTCCTTTTTCTCTCCATGTTCCTCCGTCTTTGTTGGGGAAGTATGTTGTTGATATTTAACTGGTATCTATTTTTGTTATTGCATGAAAAGCATGATGAATTTTGACTGGTATTGCAACTTACTAAAGTGATGCTTATAGTTATTAAAATTTGGGATACATAATTGGGAAGCCAACAAGCATTAGGCTCCTACTTCTGTTTTGCATTTGTAGGAGTCAAATTTTTATTGTTACTTTATTTTTATAAATGGCTTTAGTTGATCTTTTGGAATGTTTAGTTTATTTAATCCTGTAATTGACCATATAGTGTTATTTTTGAAGTTATAACTTTCCAATTTAGGGATGCTATTAGTGTTAATTATTTTTTCCCAATTGTTAAGTCGATTCTGCATGGTTTTAATGCTCTGTGCTAAAACTTGAGATTGTTTGTGGGAATTGCAATCCTCAGTTATATTTGAGGTAAATGAAAAACATTATCTTTAGGATATAAGTAGGTAATATTGTTGCAATCAGAGACTGTTTTGATATGTTGCAACTAGATGGTTATCTATATTTGTTTAGTCCCTGGGAAAAATATTAAAATAGCACCTCTATCCTCTCACTTTGTTTTCTTTGACATTTTTCTCCTTTGCAGTATCTGGCATATGGAGTTGAAGGGAGCATAATGCTACTTCGGACCTGCATCGATCATCTGAATGTTTATGGGAAAGACTCGAAGAACACACAGCTGGATCCTGTATTTGCTTCCATTTTCAGATGCATCTTGGACAAGCCAAATTTCAGCACTGTTTTTTCTGAATCCCTCAAGGACACTGCAATCAGTGAGGAGTTTTTAGTGAATCTATCAAATGCTTTCCACTTGGCAATATCTGAAAAAATTGGAGTTGGCCTTGCGTTGTCAGACTCAGAAAATGTTGATGTCAAGAAATGTGGTAAGCCCATCTTTTTCCTACAAATGCTGTCAATAGTACTTGGGTCCTGATTTAAGCTTTTATGTGGTGGAAGAAAGGAGGTAAAAGAATGTGTGTTAAGTTGCTGTATTTCCTTTATCCAGATGTGTTTTTGTTACTTGTATTTTGCAGGAACCAACTATTGCATGGGCCAGATTGCAGAGTTACGTTCCACCAACTCTTCTTTAGATGATGCCAAGCAAATTCAGAATGTTCTTTTGTTTCTGAATCAATCTGAAGGCCTCTCTAAGCATGTAGACTTGTTTATGCATTTGCTATCACTCGTCCAGTCAAAAGAATCCCAGTTCATTTTAACTCCATTGCTATCTGACGAACTTCATGAAGCTAATTTTTTGAGGTATTATTATTTTAATTTAGTTGTGGTTCTTTTATGTCTTTTGTCTAGAAACTTATGTATTACTGTAAACATGACATGACCTTGTCTTTTTTGTGGCAGGAACTTAGATTTCTTAAATGACGACGGTGAAGATGATTTTGATGTTCTTTTGGCAGATATGGAGAAAGAAATGAGTATAGCAGACATAATGAAGGAATTGGGTTATGGATGCACTGCTTCTATCTTGCAATGCAAAGAAATGTTATCCTTATTTTTGCCGCTGACTGAAGTGACTGTTGCTAGGATACTTGGTATGGTTGTACGTACCCGTTCAGGCATCGAGGATAACCTTAACATGTTCTCAACGTTCCGTACTGCTCTTGGTAGCATCTCTGCAGCTGATCCATCACCATTGAGTTCCTGGAATGCCGACGTCCTTATTGATGCAATTAAGCAACTTGTGAGTTCCATCAACTTAAATGTTTACTAGTTAGTATTTATTGATTGCAGTTATAGCTTGATGACAAGGAACCCATTTACCAACTTTCCACCTCTTTGTGTGCAGGCTCCTGGACTTAACTGGGTAACTGTTTTAGATAACCTAGATCATGAGGGTTTCTATATTCCCGACGGGGCAGCCTTTTCCTTTTTGATGTCCATTTACAAACATGCCTGTCAGGTACCTCCCTTCTTCCCTCTATACAATGCATGCATCTATGAGGCTATTCACTTTTCACCTTTTTAGTGTTTTTAAAAGAAGGGAACATGCTAGAAAGAAAAATTTGTAGACTCGCAACAGGGGGATTTGCACTTATTTCATATAATAATGGAACATGCAATTTAATTCAGTTACTCCATTTCCCCGTATCTAAGTAGGATAATTTGTTCTGCTAAATTTTTCTTTGGAACTTATAGTTCTGTTTGTGTTATTCGATGTGTTCATTTCTTTCCCTCTTCTTCTTGATAAAGTATGCTCTTTCAATGGACCACTTACAATGTACCATGGTCAACAAAAAATAAAATTTTCCTCCTTGACATATTTTTGTTGTATATCATGCCGGACTGTAGGATCCTTTTCCTCTTGGAACTATTTGTGGTTCTATCTGGAAGAATGCTGAGGGTCAGCTTTCCTTACTCAAGTATGCTGTGTCAGTGCCTCCTGAAGTATTTACCTTCGCACATTCTAAGAGGCAACTGGTATGATGCTTTTAACATTTAGCTTATCTACAACCTCATATCTTTTATGATTGGTCTGAAAAGACGCTGTGTTGGAGCAGGATTGCGCTGATGCGGTGAATGACCATAAAATCCAAAATGGACATGCAAATCACGCATGGTTGTGTCTTGACCTTCTCGAAGTTCTTTGCCAGCTGGCTGAGATAGGTTATGCAAGCTCTGTGCGGTCCATCCTGGAGCACCCTCTGAAGCACTGTCCAGAAGTCTTGCTTCATGGGATGGCCCACATTAATGTACCGTGCTTGGACAGTGATTATGAATCTTTCCCTTTTCTTAGTTTATCATCTTTATTAATCAAAATGCCTTTGAATCTTTTTGTAGACTGCATATAATCTCCTCCAGCATGAAGTTGCTGCTGCTGCGTTTCCTGTTATGCTAAAAAATGCTGCTGCTAGGGGTATGATTCTTCATTTATGGCATGTTAATACTAGCATCTTGTGTTGGGGTCTTGTAGAAGCATTGGGCGTTGATCTGGACAACATGCACACAGTTTTGGATGCCTGTCAAGAGCTTAAGGTTGGATTATTTCCCAAATTCAAGTATTTAACAGTGATGCAGAAGATTGATACCATTAGTATGTTATTTGAAATGATCCGTTGTTGTATTCAGTTCTGAACATTTTCACTTGAGTATGTTATTTGAAATGATTGGCTGTTACATGTATCATTTATATAGCAGTCTATTAGTAATATAGTATTGAATGTCTTTTTGCATAGTTAGCTGTCGCAGTCAGTAAGAGATAAAGCAATGCAAAGTGAGTTGTCATCGCTTAGTGGATGCAGTGATGCACTTCACAGACAATGAAGCACAAGTGATTCCACAGAGAAGCGGTTGATTTCTTTGATTATCAATGTAGAAGATGAAAAAGTGAAAGAGAAAAAGAAGGGAAAAACATTGGGCTATTTAGAATATTAAATTTTGTCTCCACATATGCTTCAGCGTTCTCTTTGTTGTCCCTATCTTCTCTGTCTTCTCGATTTTTTATGCCTATTCTAGAACCACCTGTATTTCTTAATTGCTTCTGATATTCTCTTTTTTTTCTCTTTCAAAGAAATGGCTCTCTTTTATATTTTATCCAAGTCTTATTTATTCCCGATCTTCTTTTCTTCTTTTCTTGTTCTTTTTTTAGTACAATCAAATATGAAATCAAGTGTTGCAGATAGTTTCCTTTTTGGTTGTTTAGTCGAAAACGGAAAAATGTTTTGTGATTGAAGTTTTTGTTTGATAGTCTTGTGAAATTATATTAGTGTTTACTTTAGGGAGGTGGGTTGATATCGTCATTACTGTATATTGGATACTAAATTAGTAATTTTAGTGCGCTTTGATTATTAATTATATGTAGTGAATCCATATATGTAAGTGATATCTTACAGGAAACAGTGTGCTTCATGTCCACTAAGTATGGGCTTCGTTTCTCACTCATCACTTTAGCCTGTGGATCTTATCGCTTTTTTGCACTTTATGCTTTAAGAAACCCTGGTTGCAGTTTAAATATATTCTGGATGATTCTAGTATGCCAGGTCCTTAACCCAAAAAAGATTCTAGTATGCCAGGTCCTTAACCAAAAAAAAAAAGTTCCTAGTGTGGCAGGTGTAATGGCTAAATAATATTTGTAAGTTTGTTGTTTAAAGAAATAGAAGTATGTTTTTGTTTCATAGTTAATTCTTCTAGTTTTGTTATTATATATTATTTATTTGAGGAATGGGTAGAATTACGACCTTCCGTTCTTTTTTGCTTATTCAAGGAATTTCTTGTACTGTACCAGTGGTTGATTGAAATATATATTGATCTCTTCATGTACATCTTCCCCTGTTTTGCATATCCTACCCTTGGTCATACTTCCAGTATGTGAACTCATGATTTTTTGTGTGTTGCAGATTCTATCATCAGTACTAGATAGGATACCTTTTGCTTTCGGCATCAGACTTGCTGCCCTTGCTTCCCGCAAAGATCTCTTGGATTTAGAGAAATGGTTGAGCAATAACTTAAACACATATAAAGATACCTTCTATGAGGTTTGTTTTATCCACAAATTTTAAATTCAAAAGGTTCTATATTGTTGCTGTTCTTAACATTTAGTTAGCGTTGTCACTGTTCACAATGTTGGAGAAAATTTTACTCTTCCGTGTGTAAGTGTTGTGCTGAACTCTATATGTATTTGCAGGCATGCCTAAAGTTCTTGAGGGAAATACATCTCGCTGCTCTAGATGATGCTTCCAACCATTTTGATCCCCCCAGTGCTCTTTTGACTATTTATTCAGAAACTTCTTCTACCTTTTTAAAGGTCCACTTTTGAGATTGATTAGTTTTAGACAACATGCAAAATTTCATGTTTGCTCATCTTTGAATCTTTGTTGGGCAGGTCCTTAAGTCTCATTCTGGCTTAATTTCTTCCCGCCACTTATCTGAGGAGCTGGACAAGTTGCACATAACATACATGGATGCTAATTCAAGGCTTAAAAGTGTTGGTGGTGCTGATTCATCCACTTCTGATGGTGGTGGTTCTGATGCTATTGAAGCAGAAGCAAACGTATACTTCCATCAAATGTTCTCTGGTCAGCTGAGTAATGATGCAACAGTTCAAATGCTTGCTCGTTTCAAAGAATCAACTGAAAAGAGGTCAGTTTTGCAAAAATCCAGTAGTATTATTTTTAAATGGCCTGCACTGGGGAAGTCGATCATGCATATGCTTTTCACTTCTCTGCTTCTTTAGTGCAGACAGAGTTGCAGTTGCTTTTCCGTTGGCATTGTGCTCTTTATGCTCTAAAAAGCCCATGTGGCTGTTACTTAATACTTGTCATTCTTCAATATATTATGAAAGGTGGCATGTGATTATTGTTGGGTGAAGTGAAAATTCATATATTTCCCTCATTTTTCTCTATAGTTTGGTATGCTCAAAATATTGAGAGTTCCCATCCTAAACACAGATTCTTATTTTATTAATATTGATATTTTGCCGAAAAAAAGGTAAGATTTGGTTATATCAATTTAGTTTTTTTCAAGTTGGCATTGGAAACTGATGAAATGGCTCAAGTTATTCCACTGAGTTGTTCTAGTCTACAATCATGATTATTAATACTTTTCCATTTTAAGAGATATTGAATTGAGTTGAAATTTGCAGGGAGCAAGCAATTTTCGAGTGCATGATCGGTAATCTGTTTGAAGAATACAAATTTCTCTCCAAGTACCCAGACAGGCAGCTTAAAATTGCAGCTGTTCTATTTGGTTAGTTTCTCAGTGTTGATTTTTCAAGTTCTCCAATTTTCAGTTGGATTGCAATAAACTCTGCTCGACTTTAAGGTGCTTTTCTTGAGTTTTCAAGTGTTCTTGTTACCT
The DNA here is from genome assembly GCA_029582605.1 of Solanum gracilifrons. Classification (NCBI taxonomy): domain Eukaryota; kingdom Viridiplantae; phylum Streptophyta; class Magnoliopsida; order Solanales; family Solanaceae; genus Solanum; species Solanum gracilifrons. The sequence continues at coordinate 12,828 of JAJOOH010018938.1, forward strand.
ATACACCATGCACTTTTTTTTGATCTTTTAAAAAATATAAATCTGTTTCGGTTGTTTAATTAAATATGAAAAGTTACAGTCCCCTAGTAACTTCTTGAAGATGTTAGTTGTGCCCTTTATGCCTTTTGAGGTGTTATCTTTGTTTTCTAGTTTGCACCCAGTATCCTTTTCCTTCAGTTTTAAGGTATTGACTAATGATGGTGTTGGGCAGTTGTGGCCCAATGGGCTCTGTTGCAGCTAATAGCAGCAATAAGAGGTCATTTTAACTGCATATGCAAGAGGAGGATTAGAAAAACAATCGGATTATTTAACTGTTGGAATTGAATATCCACGGTCAATTTCTTCATATGAACTACCTTGGCAAAGCACAAAGGTCTGGAGGTTATTTATCAAGAGAAGACGCTTGCCAATTCTGATGGCTTGTTCATCAGAGTGTAGTTGGGTTTGACTTGGTTCTCTGTGGGATTATACACGAGATGAAAAGCACTGACCAAGGTCACGTAAAATATGTTGCTACTCTTATTAGGCTACCTAATTAGATGTTACACTTATTAATTCTTAAGTCGTCTAGACTCTAGCATCACATAATGAAACAAAGAGCTGATAGCATCTCAGATGAAATGTTGGGAACATCTTAATGTGGAGGCAATACTCATTTTAACTTGACACAAGAGTAGCTTTGACTTTGATTTGACAATGTGGATTCTCTGCTCACATACAAATTCTCGTTCTAGATTATTTTAAAATGAACTATACGATATTTTTCTTCTTTGATTGCTGTTGAAAAGGGTACTTTCGTTGAAACTTTTATCTTTCTACAGTAACTTTGTGATTGAGCTAAAACAGATGATTTATTGGGGGTCAAGCCAAGGGTCCGTTGTAATTTTTATAAAAGAGCTACATGATTTTGTTCACTTTTATATGCCAGTTGAAATAATTGGGATTCTAGATGCTGGCCTCAAGAAAATAGCTTTTAAAATTTAGTACAACAACATACCCAACGTAGTCACACGAGTGGTGGTCGGGGAATTATCTTTCGTAGTTTTGTTATAATTCTTGTTGTGGTGTGTATTTGATTTTGCAGGGTCACTTATTAAGAATCAGCTGGTAACTCATCTTGCACTTGGTATTGCCTTGCGAGCTGTCTTGGATGCATTGCGCAAGCCTGCTGATTCGAAGGTTTATTTCAGTGATTACACTTCGTAAATGTTATTTCTGGTTCATATTATTGATAGCCCCTCTGCATGCAGATGTTTGTTTTTGGGATTTTGGCACTTGAACAGTTCGTTGATCGTCTGATTGAATGGCCCCAATACTGCAACCATATCTTGCAAATATCTCATCTCCGAGTAGCTAATTCAGAGCTTGTTGCATTCATTGAACGGGCACTTGCTAGGATATCACTGACACATTCTGAATCAGAAGTAGGCCACAGTCCTGCTGTTGATCAATTCCATGGTCCTATCCCATCTTCCCCAATGAATTCCGAGGTAAGTTATTATTCTTGTCTGATTATTATTCGTTTTGAAAGAGATTTTAGAAAAAAACATTTTGCCGAATGGATAAGGTTTAGTGCTTTGTTTTGTAAGTGTTGTTTCAGAGAGTAGTTTTATCATTTTTGACTATCCTGGGCTAATCAAATAGTTGCTGGCCTTTCATTTTTTTTCTTTTGTCAGGGTCAAACATATCAAGTGGTTGGACAGAGTGGTTTGCAGCAAAGTATGCAAGGACCCTCTTCAAGCCAGCTTCCTCTGAGGCAACAAAGCTCCATAGAGGAGAGGAAACCCTCTGCTGCTCTCTCTGGCTACTTGAAGCCAGCTTTATCACCTGCAGTGCAACCTGCCACAGTTCCTTCAAGTGATAATGCTGGCATTCAGAAGGTATACAATGAGCTTGCTTGATGCGTCTTTGGCCATATTATGATTAGTCTATTGCAGGTTATGAAGTGTGACTCTTTTCTTGTTGAATTGTAGCCACAAGGTCCAAGCAGTACTTCAGCAGTACTGACATCTTCTCCTGGTTTTCTTCGCCCATCTAGAGCCATTACCTCAGGAAGTAATGCTTGGCCTATCATAGACTCTTTTTTTTTAATTTTTTTCTTCCCTGCTGTTGTTGTAGACAGAGGTGCTGATGGATGTGACACTGTTCTGTTATAGGGTTTGGTTCTGCACTGAATATTGAAACACTTGTTGCAGCTGCAGAGAGAAGAGAAACACCCATAGAGGTATTCTTGTTTATTATCCATTTGGTGAGACTACATGTTTTCTAGTGTCAGTTTCCTGCACCAACGTGTTTTAAATGAGATAACTCCATGTTATTGCATCAAAATATATGTTGCTCTATTGTGAGCATCTGTATTAATTGGTTGCTGGATATACTATTTTTGTTTTCTATTTTGCTCAAGACACACACGACATTGTGCAACAGAATTAATGACTTCTTCCTTGCAACACATCATGAATTTTGGTAGTTGTGTCTAGATGTATCGGCGAGTCTTTTGGATTACAGATGGCATGGTTAAGCTGAAGGGACTCAGTTAGGTCCTTGTAATATCGTCTGTCAATTTTTAAGTGAAGTATCATTATTTTCACAGGCTCCTGCATCAGAAATACAGGATAAGATTTCATTTATTATCAATAACTTATCTGCGGCAAATATTGAGGCTAAAGCAAAAGAGTTCACTGAAATTTTGAAAGAGCAGTACTACCCATGGTTTGCTCAGTATATGGTGATGAAAAGGTTAGTTTTACATTATAGTTCTTGTGTTTACTGTATTTCTTTTTCGATGAAGAAAGATCATTATAGGGGGGATGGCTTTATTATTTTGTTATTTGAATTTGCACTTTCTTTCCCTTCCCCTTAACTTTGATTGCTCCTTTATGCCATTGCTTATTCATTGACAGAGCAAGCATTGAGCCAAATTTTCATGACTTGTACCTGAAGTTCTTAGATAAAGCCAATTCAAAATCTCTGTTCAAGGAGATTGTCCAAGCAACCTACGAGAACTGCAAGGTCTTACAGCTACAGCTCATTACTTGGTCACTGCTGTTGACCTGAAAGTGATATTCATTTGCTTCATATCTGGTTTTGGTTTTCTTTCAGGTTCTTTTAGGGTCAGAGTTGATAAAGTCAAGTTCAGAAGAGCGTTCTTTGCTGAAAAACCTTGGAAGCTGGCTAGGCAAAATCACAATTGGAAAGAATCATGTCTTGAGGGCGCGGGAGATTGATCCGAAGTCTTTGATTATTGAGGTTTTTTGCTTGTTAATGAATATCGTTCTTTTTCAGTTGTTCAGATTGTGGAATTGGTGCATCTTAATCTCACGATAATCTGTTTATTCTCTTTCTTATGCAGGCATATGAAAAAGGTTTGATGATTGCAGTTATTCCTTTCACATCGAAGGTTGGTCTTACTTGACTTATCTTTTTGTAACCCCCTCCCCCTACCCACTCCCCCTCTTCTTAACGACTTCTTTGGATTTTTGATGACATGGAATTTGCGTTGTGAGCTGCAGATTCTGGAACCATGCCAAAGCAGTCTAGCATACCAACCACCTAACCCATGGACCATGGGCATTCTTGAATTACTTGCTGAGATTTATGCAATGCCAAATCTTAAAATGAACCTCAAGTTTGACATTGAGGTTTGCATTTTACTTGTGGTTTGTGACCTTTCTGTTCTGTAATTGAAGAAGTATTACCTATTTATTCACTTTTCAGGTCCTGTTCAAAAATCTTGGTGTGGATCTAAAAGAGGTAGTTCCAAGTTCTCTTCTTAAAGACCGAGTGAGAGAAGTGGAAGGAAATCCCGACTTCTCAAACAAGGATGCTGGTGGATCTTCCCAACCACAGATGGTGGCTGATGCCAAATCTGGCATTATATCTTCACTAAACCAGGTTGAACTACCACTTGAGGTTGCCAGTCCTCATCCTAGTGGCCCTTCACGAATTTTAACTCAGGTTTGGGCTTTATTTGGGTTGTCATGTCAGAATGGCTTTTATGAAAATTGAGTTTCCTGAACTGATTATGTGGTGGATTCAGTATGCTGCTCCGCTTCATCTTCCATCTGCTCCAATGACGGAGGATGAGAAGCTTGCAGCGCTTGGCCTGTCTGATCAGCTTCCTTCTGGTCAAGGTCTTTTACAAGGGCAATCACCATTCTCTGTTAGTCAGGTTTGTTGGCAGTGTTAGTGTTTTACTTATTTGACAATATTTTTGGAGATGGTTCTAACTTATAATTGTTCTCTTATAGCTTCCTGCAACTACATCCAATATAGAGCAGCAAGTTGTTGTCAATCCTAAGCTTCATGCTCTGGGCCTGCAGTTGCATTTTCAGAGGTTCGAAACTGTAATAGCAGTTGTTGCCCCCTCGGGGGTTGGTTCATTACTTACAATTGTATTGTAATCCTCTATCATGTTTGATACCTTTCTGCAGTGTACTTCCTATTGCTATGGATAGAGCTATCAAAGAGATAGTGTCCAGCATTGTGCAGCGCAGTGTTTCTATAGCAACTCAGACTACAAAGGAACTTGTTTTGAAGGTTTTTTCTTCTGAGACACCTCTTACATAAATTTTGACACCCCCTTCGAAAAAGAAAGCAAAAAAAGAAACAGAAAAGGTCAATTGTTTTGTTACCTGATTATGATGACACATGACAGGACTATGCCATGGAATCGGATGAGACCCGGATACGTAATGCTGCACATTTGATGGTCGCCAGCCTGTCTGGAAGCCTTGCTCATGTGACATGCAAGGTAGAGGAATACATTTTTACCATTCTCAGTGTCTGATTTAGACATCAGATCTTTCTGATGATATCTTGATACTGCCATATTTCCTAATTTTTCTTCTTTTTATTGGGTACAATTGTGAATTCCTTTTGTTTTAGGAACCTTTACGTGGTTCGATATCAGGCCAGCTTCGTAATTTACTTCAGGGATTGACCATTGCAAGTGACCTCCTTGAACAAGCTCTTCAGCTTGTTACTAATGACAATCTTGATCTTGGCTGTGCCATGATTGAACAAGCAGCTACAGAGAAGGTATGTTTCTCAATCTGCCTCGTGTTACGTCTTTTGATGTCCAAATGCCATTCAGGACTCTGCATTCTTTGTCTTGTTAGGTGGTCTTTATTGTCCAATGATTGTTTGCTTCATGTCATTTGACTTCCGTTGCTTTTCTTTTCCGGATACAGTGTCTCACAGATTGGGCTGGTAGGTGATGTTAGTTGTTGATTGTTCCATTTAAAAAACATGGGATCGAAACTCAGTGGTTTTACCTTTCTCCACTTAAATATTAGGCTTTTGTTAGTTGCCCATGTTTGAACAGAAATGTGCCTGTACCATACATCATGTTCTACGCTCTCACCACTTGACCAAAGCCCCGGGGGCACTTCTTCCACCTTTCCTTTACCTGCTAATTTCATTAGTTGTGGCTGTTGAATTTGGCAAGGATGAATCCCTTGTGTGATAATGATGATTAAGCAGAATACATTTAGAGATTGTATTGGGGCAGGGTAAATTTTTTTTGGTGGGTGGTATGCACGGAACCTAATTTTGGAAAAAAATATGTTGTGTGGTGGGAGCAGGGGTGTTGGTTATTAAGTGCGTTTCAAGCTAACCATTCAATTTTGTATTACAGGTCAGCCAGTTCTGCTCTTTGACTTTTGAGTCTCTCGGCTTTATCTTTAAAATGAATCATGTCTGTGAGAAAATAAGAGGGTATGTGAGTGGTTCTGGTTGTTGGAAAAATTGATAGAAAGGATAAAGCTCCACGTGATCGATACAACTCTTTCGATGGAAAAGAAAAAAGATGCTTCCAAGCCCATCAGAAGCATTGATGTGATTTTGTTTATTTTTTTCTTCCATTAAAATTTCTGCAACTAGACCTGAAAGATCAGGATGTTGTGGACTTGCTACTTGCTATTGAGGATCCAATGTTAATTTTTAATGCATGTTTAGATTGCAATTAAATGAAAAAGCTTAAAAAGAGAATGCTGGATTCTAAGAAAAAATGGAAAAAAGAGAACAGAATAGGGTGGGGCTGGTTGGTAAAATGGTAAGGTTGGATAGGGCTTGGATGGTTTCGCGCACACATCTATACATGAACTATTTTTTATCGCACATACTTGGAAGTTGTAGTGATCTTAGTAAGACTAAGCTATAATGTGGATCACAAATTTTTCTTTGGAAAGCACGCTGGAAGTGCTCTTAAGCCCAAGAGTTGGGGCAAGCACTGGTACTTCGCGTAGCTTATGCAGGCCTCTACTGAAGATGGGCAATATGTTGAGTTCTGCGCCTTGGCAGAAATTAACTTTAGATTAGATTCGATCCTTTTTTTCCTTGTTTTTAATAGGTATGTCAATGCGCTCTATATTGAAAATGGTGGCGCCAAACAAGTTTTTAGCTGGTAAAGTGATGGATTAATTGATGTTCAAACTTTATGAAAAAATATGTTGGTGACTAGGAGTTGGAACCTTATAGACACTACCTCCTATGAACGCATGCCAGTGTTCAGAGTGCGAGGATTGACACATCTAATTTCGGTGTGGATTCAAGCATCAATTTAAATCTTTTGATATCTAATTTAGATATTTATAATGCAGAGTCTTAAACACAAATGTATTTCTTTGCTAGCCTTTTGGTGCAATATGGTCTTTGTAAATGTCGATTACATGTTAGATATATTTGGGGTTTTCACACTTTGTAACTTTTACTGCACTGTCTTAATGCTGTTATGCCATTTATGGGAATATCATCACTTATTAAAAATAGATATTGAAGAACTTGATAAGTATTAAAAATTAATTTTTTTAATAGTTAAAATAATATATGAAATATTTAGAGACACGGTAGGAAATTGGGATGATAGTGCCAACCCAAGTTGGGATATTGGACTAATCATTATACCCGAGCTAGAATCTTAAATTTGTATCTTTGCATGAATCAGAAATCTAAAATTGTTTTTGAGGTGATAAATTGTTTTTACTTTTCATAATTAAAGTGAATATTATGATTTTGCAACCCATATTATTGTTGATTATGATTGTATTCATGTTCCGCTTGCTCGTCTTTATTCGTTTCTTCAATTTTGAGCCATCACTTTATAGAGTTCATGGTTTAATTGTGCTTTGCACTTAAATCTCATGAAACTTGGTCACTTGTGCGTTTTTCAACATTGGATTGGATGTTAGACTATTTTGTGTCATGGATTTATCATGGAACTTGCTATTGTCTTTGTCTACCATTTTCTTCTAAGTGCAGCAAGTATAATCTGTATAGCCCATATATTTACAGTGCTATAATTCCCTTGATTATGAAAATCTGATTGTACTTCTGCAGGGTCTCTAAGTTCACTTATCCTCTCTGTCTGGATAATGCATTTGCAGGCTATACAGACTATTGATGGAGAAATAGCTCAACAGCTGGCCATAAGGAGGAAACAGAGAGAGGGCCCCGGTGCCTCATTCTTTGATGCAAGCCCTTATACACAAGGTCATATGGGTGGGTTACCAGAAGCTCTTCGCCCTAAACCTGGCCGCTTATCCCATTCTCAGCAACGCGTTTATGAGGTGCTTGTTTCCTGTTGCTTCTTCTGTAAGAGGGTTGGCTGATTAACGTGGACACATTAACTTACCTCCGACTTGTCTCACAGGATTTCGTCCGCTTACCTTGGCAAAATCAATCAAGCCAAAGCTCAAATGCTGTGACTGCTGTTCCTTCAACTTCTTCCAGCAGTGTTGGTGTCTCCAGGGCGTATATGTCAGGAACTGGACAAATGAACTCCAACCTTTACTCGTCTGGCCTTATGAATGCAGTAATAACTGCTGTTCCGCAGCCATTGGAAATATCAGAAGAGATAGATACTTCATCTCAACTTAATAGGTCTTTTCCCTTTTCTTGTTGATGGCTTCTTCATTACTTGTCTCTTAGATACTCTTCCACAACTGACATGGTGATTTTGGATTTATTGTTCCTATCCTCCTGTCGGTTTTATCAGTGCTTCCTCTCCCCATCTTGGGATGGGTGATAGTGTCACTTCTAGCAGTTTTGAAACGGAGGCTACTGTTGAACCATTCACATCAGTCTCAGCTCCTGAATCGCATCCAGTGGAACCATCCAGTCTTGCAAAGGTTGGTTATGGCTTTTTCCCTTTGTATGCCGTACGCTCATGTTCTTTTACTGTGTATTGGAATGAAAAGCCCCCTAGTTTAGAGGAATGGATATTGAGGATTCAGCGAAACACTCTAGATTGGGGTTAGTGGTTCTAGTTGTGTATATGCATTTTGGCGATTAAACCACCTCTGTTTAAATTATTTCTTACAGGAATCGGGAGCTTCCTTACAGCCATCAAATGCAACAGCTACCTCTGAACGTGTTGGAAATAGTATCTCCGAGCCGTTGCTGACTACTGGTGATGCGTTGGATAAGTACCAGATTATCTCTGAAAAGGTTTGAGACCCATTTTTCTGTTCTTAATCTGTTTCATGTTTCTAGAAATCAAACCCACTGTGTTGATGGCTGAGGTGTGTTGCTTTCCCTACAAATTCTTGAAAACTATTGTCAGTTCTTGGTATAATTCCATCTGATTGTTTCCTGCAGATATGTTCTCATATTTGTTTCATGCCAATGTAGTGTAGCTAATATATCTTGTTTGGATCTTGTACAGCTTGAAAACCTGGTGAGTGAAGAAGCTGAAGAGGCAGAAATTCAGGTATCCTCCTCAGACATTGTTTTGTGAAGAAACCTTGAATGCTGTTACATTGGGTGATTTTGCACTTACTACCCCTGTGTTCTGTACGTCCGAAGTATTCTCGGCAAAAAATTTGTTGTACTTATTTCATATGTTCATCTGGTTCGAGCCTTATGCCAAGCGAACTTGGAGAAGGTTAGAGGGGTGGGAGCATCATCCTGAGTTTCAAAGGCTGCAGTTGGTCCTAGGGTTGGCTCCATAAATTGAATCCCTATAGTTGGAACTCGGATTTTTTTTTTCAGGAACTGTAAACATGGCCTAGCACAGCCTTTGTGCTGCACATGTAATATTGTTATCATTCTCAAAAATAATAGAACTCCCACATGTTTGTTTGCAGGCACTTATTGCTGAAGTTCCGGTAATCATCCTCAAATGTATTAGTAGAGATGAGGCCGCCTTGGCAGTTGCCCAGAAGGTTAATCTTCTTCTGAATTGTATGGAAATAATCTCTAGATCATCATGATTTCATTTTTAAAGTTAAAAGTGTTCTTTTCTGCAGGCTTTCAAGGGATTGTATGAGAATGCTACAAATAGTGCACATGTTGGTGCCCATCTTGTTATTCTGTCTTCAATCCGTGATGTTAGCAAGCTTTTTGTTAAGGAGCTAACTAGTTGGGTACGGATCTGACCCCAAGCTTCTTTTTATTTTTTGTATTTATTTATTTTAGTCTCCTCAGTATGTTTGGTTTGATAATTAAGTTAAGAGTGTACTTTCTCCTCTTTGTATGCAATTTGAATGCTTGCAGTCTAGTAATTATCCTATTTCTGCTGTGCTGTGTATACTTGGTATAACAATGTCAACTAGTTTTGATCGTTGGAATCTAATGGTAGTTTAAAAATGAAGTTCTAGAATATGCTCTTTATTACTTTGAAAAGTTCCTTCTGCAAGCAACTCCTAGTAATTTGGAAACTCGTTGAATGCTTGCAGTCTAGTAATTATCCTATTTCTGCTGTGCTGTGTATACTTGGTATAACAATGTCAACTAGTTTTGATCGTTGGAATCTAATGGTAGTTTAAAAATGAAGTTCTAGAATATGCTCTTTATTACTTTGAAAAGTTCCTTCTGCAAGCAACTCCTAGTAATTTGGAAACTCGTTGAATGCTTGCAGTCTAGTAATTATCCTATTTCTGCTGTGCTGTGTATACTTGGTATAACAATGTCAACTAGTTTTGATCGTTGGAATCTAATGGTAGTTTAAAAATGAAGTTCTAGAATATGCTCTTTATTACTTTGAAAAGTTCCTTCTGCAAGCAACTCCTAGTAATTTGGAAACTCGTTGAATGCTTGCAGTCTAGTAATTATCCTATTTCTGCTGTGCTGTGTATACTTGGTATAACAATGTCAACTAGTTTTGATCGTTGGAATCTAATGGTA
>JAJOOH010018939.1:0-12792 GCA_029582605.1 Solanum gracilifrons
CCCCCCCCCCCCCCCCCACAATCAAACAGATGCACACTGGAAAACTGATACCGGTTCTAAGAATCTTAAGGACAAGAACTGGTACGGGTACTCAATCTAGTTTTTTCCGCAGTTCATACTACACTAGCTTTGAGAACAAAAGTTCTGGTGCCGTCATTCAGTCATGATGGCTGAAATGAAGGAAGTTATTGGAGAATAAGGTGGTTATAAAAACCAGTAATGCTCACCTTTACAATTTAATTGTACTCCACCACATGCATCGACTAGAGAATATAACCTAATGGAATCTGCCTGCAAGGTGAGATAATTTGGTGGGCAAGCAGAAAAAGTAATACCATCATTTTGCCATGATAAGCCTGAGTTTAGAATCTGATTATCTCAGCATAAGCTAAATCCATAATCTAGTTGACCAACAAAGCCTTAATTTCAAATCAGTTGACTTCTGCTATAAGAATCCTATATATCCATTGCACTCAGAGTCTGAGACCAGGATCTAATGTCTCTTTTAAATTGCATTTATAGAAGAATGAAATGACAATAGACATCTGCAATGCTGGGGAGAAGGTCCGGATGAGAATATTTTAGCAAAAATCCATCAAAGGATAGTTTGTTAGTCTATCAAAGAATGCCTTGAGTGGATTGAAGGATGTCTCAACCCCAGCTAACTCGATATAGGATCTACTATCAGAGGTGTAAGTAATACATACTATCATAGGGGTAAGATTAAAATCTAAGAGATCCGAAATGTCTACAGTCCTGACATACAACGATGCAGAGAAAGCTGAGGGATAAGAGATTATTTCTACAGCCAGGCTAGCAATCGTACAACAAAGGCTTCTTTCTCCCTGAAGACTAGGGTCCACTTGGTACAAAGATTGTGCAGATGATATTCTAGACTAGATTAGATAACCCAATCCAGGAAGGAGAAAACTATTCATTAGGCCAGTAGTCACATGGGACAAGTGGAAAGTACTCCTAGTATGCAAATAAAAGAAGGGAAAACCCCCTTACATTATATATGCTCCATTGCTCACTTTCCACATTGTTATTCCTAGGGCGTCAATACTCCTAATTTCCAGTAATAGTCACAGATCCCCAAAATAGGTTGTCTGTTGAAACTACAAAGATCCCAAATGTCTAAGGTACTGAGAGAACAAGGATTCAAAAGTAAATTTTGTAAGAAGCTAGTTTTTAATCCATGTTAAGCAATTGTAAGTTGTAACAAAGGTTCCTTTCTTGCTTCTTGAAGATTAGAAGCCATTTCTTACAGACAGTTCACCTTATAAGATTTATCTCCCCTGGAACACTCCAACTTCTAAGCCTCTTCTCTGTACACTTGTACTATAGTTGATGTCTTCTAAAATTGGAATGAGTTACTTGAAGACGTGCACCTGACTGCATTTCCAAAACACACTCTTATCTCATTCAACTTTAAAGTTGATAGGTACATGAAAATCACTCCACACTTTCATTAGTTTCTTCACGATAGGACATCAAAATTTCGTTGGTTTCAAATTGAGATTACTGATCAAGATCCGATTTTTTAAAATGTGTTTGCTTATAAACATCCAAAGTTACACAAGTGTGAATCATAGATGGGTTTGAATAAATCAAAACAGGTATAATAAAGGATTTATATACTTGACTTCAACTATTAAAGTGGTGCTCGTCATTTCAAAGTACTTTTTTATGATAACCGTGATATACGGATCAACTTGCACGCACCTCAACTAATTTCATGGGGTACCTGCTAGCACAAGTACAAATAACTCTATTCACCAAAACTTGAACAAATGAAAAAAAAAAATCACCTGGTGTTTTTGCCTCCACTTCCCACTACATTGACCAGTAGGTTTCACCCTTTGATGATTTTCTTGAATAGTTGAATTTATCATGGGCTGTAATAATCACCAAGCACTATTCATGGAAAATAGTTGAATTAATAAGCATTCTATTTATTTCATCCTGTCATCCTATAATCTAGCACTCACAAAGAAAGGGACAGAGGCATTGTGCTGGGAGATTCGGAGCACGTGAGTCGCGACTTGGGGTATTGTAGGTGCATAAATTTGGAGGAGGTTAAGAGTGCTATTCGTAGGATGCACAAGGGGAAGAGCAATCGGGCCAGATGAAATCTCTGTGGAATTTTGGAAGAGTGCGGGCAAGGCAAGTTTGGAGTGACTAACTAGGTTGTTTAATGTCATTCTTAAGACAACCAAAATGACCAAAGAATGGAGGTGGAGTACAATGATTCAAGAGAGGTAGAGGTAGGTTGAAGAAACATTTGGGAGATGTGATTAGACAAGACATGGCGCAACTTCATTTACTAGAGGACATGGCCTTAGATAGGAGGCTATGGAGGACACGGATTATGGTAGAAAGCGAGTAGGTATTTGAGCGTTGTCTCACTTATTATTCCATACTAGTAGTCGTAGTATTACTCTTATAGTTTTTTGTTCTTCGATTTCTGTTCCGATATGTTGTTTCTTGTACTTCGATTATAGTATTATTATATTGTAGTTATTGTTCCTTTTTCCCGGAATGTTGTCATGCTATTTTTAGTATTTTGTCATGGGTTCTTCACTTGTATTATTTCTTTTCCTGAACTGCTTGCTTATCCTTGAAATGAGGGTCTATCAAAAACACCCTCTCTACCTCCAAAGGTAGGGGGTTAAGGTCTGCGTATATACTGCCTTCCCCAAACCCCACTTGTGGATTACACTGGGTATGTTGTTTTGGTTGTTGTATTATCCTAATCTAGCACCGTCAACTTAAATTAGTAATAACAAACTTCGTTCTACTTTTTCTCTTGTTTTTTTGGCTAGTTTTGGCAAAGGGAAGTAGCAAGTCTGAGGCAGCAGCTGCATTACTTGCAAGAAAATCACAGGTATATCTTCTACATGCCTTGATGCCATAGGATCTTTTGTTGTATAAGCTACAGATTAAGCAGTATGATGCCTTTACACACTACAGGGTGAGCATTTGATACCTTTTAATTTTTTGAATTATGTGAATCACCTTATCTAAAGGGTAAACTATTTTAGTGGAGATATTTTTTAATTATCTTTTAGCACGAGCCTCTCCCACTGTCAAGAATGACCCTTCCCTACTTCGCTCTTCTTGATGATTCAAACCCTGACCTCAATTTTGGAGGTTGATAAGCTGCTTAACTTAGATCCCAAGGACAACTTTGTGAATCATTACACATTTTTGCAAAGACAAAACTTTAGCTACACTCATAATTGAGGAAGTAACTATTGCCACACAAAAAGTATGTAAGTTGGAAATATTTTGTGATCTAGCAGGCATCTCTATAAGGTAAGTTCCTTGGACACTTGGAGAGGTTGGAGTAGTACAATTATTTAGAATATTTTACTTGGTAGTTGGATTTTTTTTTTTTATGACAAGGGAAACTCGCAGCCGCTACCCTTTGGGTGCGCACGGGGTAAAAACCCCGCTCCTATGCAATAGCTCGCAAGCCACATAGGAGAGGTGACCCGCACCAGGCAAGCCCGGTGCGACGAGCTCGACCCAGAAGGCAAACCCCTTGCTTTCGCTGGCAGGGGGTTTCAAACTTGAGACCTCCAACATGGAAGTCCCAACCCCAAACCACTGGGCCACCCCGAAGGGTACTTGGTAGTTGGAAATACAAAATGTATTCTACTGTACAACTCTACTGGCAAATGTGGAAGAAACAGAAAAATAAAAATAAAATTGAGTATGATAAAAGCCAAAATATATAACATTGTTGATTCCATTTGACCTATTATCTATCCTTTGAAAATGCAAGACATCCCATTTAATCACCTCTTTCACTTTCACTTTTTTCCCTTGTCTTACCTCAAACAAATAAAAGCCATCTTGAGGTACTAACTGTAATCCTAGGCACACATATGAGAAGACAAAAGGCATTTAAGGGGGTTCTTCTTTACTGTTGAAACAGTTCCTTGTGGCTTCTCAAAGTTTCTTTTGTTAGTTTTTATGGTTTGGGGAAAATAAACAATTGGAAAACAGAACCCCAACAAAGATGCTCCAAATTCATGTTGTTCTAAGGTTCAATCTTCTCGAGCATAATTGTAATTCAGGGTTTCTGGTAAAAGACTTATGGTGCAAGGCAATAAAGGCTGTGAAAACAGAACAACATAAAGATGCCATGATTATTGATTTTGGAGGTCATAAGATGCACTCCTATATAGCAATTTATGGACATACAAAATTTATAAGTGCACAACAGAATTCTGAACAGAGAAATAATTTTCTACTGCTTGGTTGCTAGTGATTGATTGTTAGTAATAAGAACCACTGCACCAATAAATTATAAATGTAGATGCAAAAAGATTAAATAAAAAGGCAAAGACTAGTCAAACTCAAATATCATATAAATTAATTCAATTAAGAAAGAACTTGGAAAAATTCTGAATATAAAAACTTACAAATCCAAGAATTACTAAGGAAATGACACCCAAGATTTGAAATTGCAATGTTTTCTTCCATGTGTTACTGTGAATAACTCCAAGAAAAGAGAAGAATAACTATTGAAAATATGAAGATGAACATCTCCTTTTACTTTGCTACAGGGCATGAATCGAAGTTGTAAGCATGCTTAACCTGCAATTATAAAGTCACTATAAATCTTGTAAATTTCATTGTCATAGATCAAGCTTAGTAAACTGAAGGGAGAAATAATTTAACTAATACCTTTTTTATGAACCACAGGCAGCTTTTGGGTCAAGAACTTTCTGGACTCAACACCCAAGATCTAACAAATCTGGAAAACCAAATTGAAATGAGTTTGAAAGGCGTTCGAAAGCAAAAGGTAAAATCTACACATTTAAATTCTTCTGTGTTCATGAAACTTAAGCTAATATCAAGTCTACGATCTCTCCCAAAAGTATTACTCCTTTTTTTATTATAAGGATCCTAAATGTATTACTCTTTTCTTGCAGGAGCAGATTCTGACGGATGAAATCAGAGAACTAAATCAGAAGGTCTTACCAGAAAAACTATAACAACTTCCATATGTCTTTAATCTTTGCACCAAGATGATTAATATTGCTTCTACAGGGCAATCTTATTCATCAAGAAAATATAGAACTCTATAAAAAGGTAAACCATATTCGACAAGAGTACACAGAATTGCAGAAGGTACTAATTTAGAGAGTATTCTCCAACTGTTGTTTGAGTATGCAGTATGCACCACAAAAATGAGATTTTACATTAAACTTTTACCACACGCATAGATGTCCTTGACCTTGATCTAAGGAAAACTTATCTATTCAGATTTCTGAGCAAGGATATGAAAGTGCACCAAATGGGGGTGTGCAGGCCACACATACAATCAGCAATGGATATGACCTACATGCACCAATCAATCTCCAGCTAAGCCAGCCACAAACACAGAAGAATGGAACATCAACAAGTGTCATGCAACTTGGGTAAATTCCTATCAGAATAATTAGTCATGCTTCAAACTCTAGCTTCTCCCCCACTCCCATAATTTGATCCCTCCCTCAGAGGGCAATAGAGAAAATGTGACACTAACTCCACCACTATTACTTTTTAAACAGGCTACAACTGCACTACACAGAAGACTGACAGCTCTCTGTTTCCTCAACTAGACCTACATCTAAAAGACACTTCTATGAATCCCATTCTTGATCAAGCTAGAAGGAAAAAGTTCATCAAGCCTGAGGAGACTATGCTCTGCTGATATGTTGGAGAGTTTTATGATTGATGTGAACATGCAGAAGTTATCTATGTAAAGTAATTTAACTTAAACTAAGAATAAAAACATGAGGATTATCACTTGTGACTTGTCAAGGTTTGCTTCAGCATTATATGTGTTGAATGAAAATGGTTGTACATTAATACCTGTGATTGGTGCCCATCCAGGATGACTCAAATAAGATTTGGTTTCATGGAACTGTGCAAGGCCGCATCAAACTCAGAAGAAATTTTATTTGAGTTCCATGGCTTAATTTCCCGTTTCTGCTCAAGAGCCCCTTTAAAAGAATGACTCCAGAAATTTGAACTCAATATTGTAAGATTCTCAGGTTTTTTGTGAGAATGCTCATCTTATAGACTAAGAAGGCTTCCATACACTCTCTTTTTCTGAATGTTTCAAGATACTAGTAATGCACTATCCTGCAAACTATAACATAAAGGTTACACAACTACAACATATTGCCAAAATTCGACCACTGAACCAAACGATGCTGTCAAACCAATCGAAATAGGAAAAAATAAATGCTGAAAATGCAAAATCTGACCGGATAAAGTTTAACATTAGGATCATTTTATAAGTATTCATGAGCATGTTTCTATTGTTATAAGGACCGACAATTCCTACATGCAATGCATCAAAATCACCCACAATTAAGCACATGAAACATTAAGAGCCGCCGAAACCCTGTGAAAACGGGAAGTTGGACAAGATATACTAATTCATCAGACACCTCTTTTTGTCAGCCAATTCAAACTAAGAAGAACATTGACTTTTAACTCCAGACATGAGACTACAATAGGGTCAACTTTCAAAGACCAGAAATTAACTACTCTTAGACAAGTTTACTTTAGTTAACTCAACCTTAAGCCTGGAGGGAAAATTGACTAATCACTACACGGCTATACAAGCAAGTTGCTACATTTGGCAAACTGAATCTTAGGCTGGGAGTTGAGTGCAATTACAGGGAAATTTTTTCAAAGTTTTCAGTTCACCTATGAGGAAGAAAAATAGAAGGAAAAGAAGTTCAGCTGATGTAGTTAGGAAATTCATCTGCAAGGCAAAAGGTAAATCTAAAATGATCAGACAGATCAAATAGATAGCAAAGGATCACCAACAAATGAGGTTTTGCCTTTTGGGACATCTATACTATATCAGAAGGACCAATAGCAAGAAGGACATCCATACGCTAAGGTTGCATATGCTCACAGTACATAATAAAAGCATTGTACGCAACTTATGATAAGAACATATACATGCTCAATGCAATGCATCCAAAAGTATAAAAAGTGGATGTATACGCTTGGAAGCTCAAGTGAGAAGAATTAAGGCACATAAAAATCGGTATCATCCATCACATAAATGAAAGTCACCAAAAAGAAAAGCATAACACTCTGAATGTTTCAAAGTTTCAAGATCTAGTGGAATTTCATTCAACGTACTGTGAGCATTTGCAACCTTAAAGTGACAAGTAAAATTTATTATGTACTCAAAAAGTGCTACTTTATCTATAAAAGTATGTTTAACAGCAACCAGCAGCGGTGGTTACGTTCGAGGAATAAGGAAAATTGATTTCAGTATAAAACTCTGCATTACTTGCAGCATTTTTTTACGTTATAGAACTTTTCTTTACTAATAAAATCTCAACATTACTAATGCAGCATTTTAGTTACCTTTTTATCAAAGGTTATGCAAGAGTTTAGTATCACGTGTTTTATAACTAATATTGGCACAACTTTTTCTGAAATTTATATGGAATAAAATAAAATGTGAAACAATAAGAAAACATCACTTCCATTAAAATAAAGGCAAGAAGAACCTTCATTTGAGCATGGGGATTCTATCTCGATGATAGAAGGAACTACTTGAGCACTTGACAAGAAGAAACTTCATTTGCTGGAGCTGGGAATGTTGTGTGTACTTTCGAGTTAACGTTGAAAGATTCACTAGAACGAGTATGCATGGGATATTATGATATGTGATCTGTTTGGTAAATGGGAGATAGTGTTACTAATTCGAGCATTAGGGAAACCAGCAGGGAATCAAAGGCGACAATGCCTTGAGATGGGAATAATAAAAAAAATCAATGGAAATAAGATAGAAGGATAAAGGAGTCGCGAGCAAGAGAAGTTAGGTTTTCTACCCAATAGTCTTTTTCAACCCAACATAGCTTTTCAATAAAAACCAGTGTATTCCTCATGATTATACGTTGTATGAACCAAAAATCTCTGCCATTCACTGGACACAAACTACCAGCTGTCATCCTTCCACTGCTCATCCTTTCAATGCTCAGGCAGAGGACCAGTCACGAAGCCCCAACATGATGATGCCCTCGAGATTCATGTTCAAAAAGAGCACACAACAGTGATACAGTGACCTTTTAGTGGACCAACACTCCACTTAAACCACCCAATCTAATCCACATAAAAGAAATCTGGGAACCCATTCAAATTTGAACTTGACAAATATCCACCACTCCAAGAGGCTCAAACTCACAAATTATAGGGTTATTTGAAGTACATTTTCAGCCAATTGGTTTTGTTCTTCTCCGCCATAATTACAAAACAAACTTGTTGCACTTTATAGTTGCGTGATATGTTAACCACCTAACTACATCGAGAAAAACTAGCAAAATTTTATCATCGGCCTCCTGACCAACACAATAATCAAGTTTATGAAGGAACCAGATAAATCAAGCAATATCCGCAAGTACCTGCTTCAACATTTGTGGCAGCTTAAAGGTTATCCACTAGTTTTAGACTTTTAGTTGCTTGATATGGTAAAAAATTAAATCACATCAGTAACTATGCAAAGACATACCCATGATTACAAAAACAACAAAACTATCCCAACTTTCCCCTAGATATAGAATGTGCCTAAACTCATTTGCTTCCAACACTTCTCCTGTAAAGAGCATAAAAATTGACAATCCTGAGACTTAGTCGAAGTTCAAGATTGTAGAAGGTTATTTAAAGAAAAGGTGGGATGTTTCAGCTTCCTTAAGTTTCTTTTGGTTCAACATGAATTTGCAAGAGAATCAATAGCCACCGCAGTATCAAGCACGAGAATGCAATTTATTGAAACCACAGCCTAAAATATCTCCTAAGTACATTAAATTTCAAAATCAACAACAACAAAACACAACGTATAATCCCACAAGTGGGGGCTCGGCCTTATCCCTACCTTGTAAAGGTAGAGAGGCTATGTTGGATAGACCCTCGACTCAAGTAAAGCATATCAAGAAAACAAGCATGTGATAAATTTAATAATCAGATTATCTAATAACCTATGTAGTCATACGGAAAGAAAAGAAAAAACACAACTAATAAAGCTCCATAGCAATTAAGAATCATTAAAAAGCTATTCAAGATAAAGCAGTGAATTTCATATTAAAGAAAATGGACAAGTAGCTATAAGAACAAAAGAATCAAAACCAATTACTACTTTCTTGATCTATTGAAAAACAACTTGCATCACCAAAAAAATCCCAAGACAGCCCAGCCCATAAAGAATAAGATTGTTAACATGACATGAATCAAGAAATTGAGAAAATCAAGAAAACTGAATGTTCAAGATTGTAGAAGGTTATTAAAGAAAAGGCGGGATGTTTCAGCTTCTTTAAGTTTCTTTTAGTTCAACATGAATTAGCAAGAGAATCAATAACCACTACAGTATCAAGCACAAGAATGCAGTGTATTAAATTTCAAAAACAACAACAACAAAAAACACCGGATAATCCCACAAGTGGAGTCTCAGCCTTAGCCTTACCCCGTTCAGCTCAAGTAAAACATATCAAGAAAACAAGGGTGCAGTAGATTTCATAATCAGATGATCTAATTACCTATGTAGTCATACGAGAAAAAAAAAACACAACTAATAAAGCTCCATAGCAATTAAGAATCATTAGAAAACTATTAAAATAAAGCAGTGAGTTTCATATTAAGGAAAACGGACAAGTAGCTATAAGAACAAAAGAATCAATTACTACTACTTTCTTGATCTATTGAAAAACAACTTGCATCACCAAAAAAGATTCCAAGACAGCCCAGAAAGAAGAAGAATTGTTAACATGAAACAAGAAATTGAGAAAAAAATCAAGAAAAGTGAATCAAGAAGAATAAATCAATGGTACGTTAAGAATGCATGTAATTTAGAAGCGTACCTGTCGTCAATGTAGAGGGGAAGAGGAGAGATAGTTGAAGAAAACAGACAGATAGACAAGCAAAGAATGTATCCCCCATTACACACAGTGATTTGGTAGAACAGAGGGAGGAGGAGGAGGAGAGAGAAGAAAATATCTGGCGTTCAATGGATTTAAAATATTCGTGAAAAGAAGGGTTCCGTATCAACTAAATATACGTACAAGTTTTTATAAGCATATCAACACAGGGGCACTTTTGTCATTCTCTTCAAATGCCGATGGCGATGACCGGTTTTTTATATTCCACGCTCATTTTTTTTATTATAATCTATTTTTTAATTTTTTTAATGTAATTAAAATACCTCAAATCATATTAAAATATCGCCAAAGCTACAAATATACATTTTCAACACAAGTTGTGTATTTTAATCTCCACATTCATATAAGGTTGCAAATTAGTGTACTAAAAAAAATAATTATTGTCCCCAAAAAACTGCATTTTCTTGTTATTTATTAAATATTTGATAAAAATAAGAATTTTTCAAACTGCCTCAATGTTAAAGTTTGCTTATGTTTTATGCTTCAAAGACCTTGCTTCTGAATTTCAGATGTTTTTGTAATTAACAAAAATAAAGAATATTTGTATCTTATATTTACATCAAAATTATAGAATTATCTATATTGTATATATATAAAAATATAAACACTTGATCATAATTAATTAATATGTAATCTGAATTTATTAAATTATTTATTGTACTAATAATTTACATATTTGATAAAATATTCAGTAGAGGTGGGCGTTCGGTTCTTCGGGTTGGTTTAATCAAATTTCGGTTCGGTTCTTCTGTATTCGGTTTTAGAAAAGTGTGCACCATATTTCAAATCAAACTAGATCTGTTCGGTTCGGTATTTTTAAATTGGTTTTTTCGGTGTCAACAAAAATAAAGAGAGAATATGATAAAGTAACAATTGTTATTCACTTCATACTTCAAACTTCAATGTAACAACTAACCGTCTAACAATAAAAGGTAAGAACATCAATTTGTTGTTCTCACTTCAAAGTAACAACATAAAATGATAAAATCATAAAGTAGAAAGTAGAAACACCAAGTTGCTGCTCAAACTTGAATTAAATTGAGTTTTGTTTAGTTTAGACTTTAGGTCTTTAGGGTTTACTATTTTGTTATTTAGATTTTTGCTATTTAAGTTTAGGATCTAAATATAAAAATTGAAATGGGCCAAGTAAAGTTAAAAATTAAGTAATATAATAAATATTTTTAAATTTATTTAATAAAACTTCGGTTCTTCTGTGCACCGTAGTTTCGGGATCCTTACACCAAACTCCGAACCAAAGAACCGAAGAATCAAAGTTCCGGAAAAGAAAATCGACATCGAACCGAAACACTGAAGAACTGAATTTTTTCAATTCGATTCGATTTTTTGGTATTTATATCCACCCCTACGGTGCAGGTAAAATATTTATCAATAAACAATTCACGGGGACTATTTTAAACCTACTTAAAAGATACAGACCATTTTGATAATCTTCTCATCCCGGCTTCACTTGTGTTCGTGTCGTCGCTGAAAAACAACGCAGGCCTCTTTCGCGGGCTCAGTCCAAGTTCGCCGCACTTACGACGGCGTAATGCCGTTGTCAATTTTCCGGTATCGGAGTTATGCTTTAGCATCGCCGTTAATCCGGTGCTTCAGGTCACAAGCAGCATTGAAAGCATTGGCTAAAGCATCGGAAGACAAAATCCCAAATCTCATCCTCTACAATTATCCTTCATTTTCCGGGGCTTTTGCCGCGCTTTTCACTCACCTCTATCACTCTCGTCTCAACATACCGTACCTCGTCTTGCCTTTCTCTTCCGTCGAACCCTTCAGGTACGTTTTTCTTAATTCTTCACAGTAGAAAAATGCAATAAAGAAGGAGGCTTCACATAATATAGTATGAATCCAAATACTACCTGAACAGAGACAAACAGAGGATTCATGTAATAGACTCTTAACTATTTTGGATGGACTATTAGTTGATTGATTAAGCAAAGCTGTTAGGTTACATATTCAAAGTAGAAAAGAATTCGTAATATTTATCCTATAGTTTTTTATATTCTCTATTCAGCTCGTGTCTGGCATTGAACATGGATTATTCTTTTTCCCTTTGTAATTTTCTTGATAGAGTTGAAGACTTGTGTATTGACGGGCTGCAAAATTGCTACTTCCTTGATTTTGTTGGTCCAAAAGGATTTGCAGAGGAGCTTGCTCAGCGGACGTCATGCCGGTAAGTTTTTTTTTTTTTTGTTTATTAATAAGCATAAATTTCTTCAGATGCTGGTTGTTCTCTTGATTTTTACTTTGATAATGATTCTGGAAGTTGGAGACGGGACATGAATTGATTTTTAAATCAAATTAGGATAGTAGGGTTTGATCACCGGAAGTCTGCTCTATCCAAGATCCCTTTGAATCAAAGCTCTTGTGGGAGTCTCACATTTCATGTCAACCTCGAGAAAACTAGTTCAGTTGCTGTTTATGAACATTTCTCTTCTAGACTTTCAGAGGTTGGATCCAATAAGGTGCATTCTATTGTGTTTGTCATTGGCAATACTTGTTTTTTAGCTAGATTGTTTTTCAAAGCGACTGGCCCTAAAGTGGTGATGTATGTGTGTTTTTAAAGCACAGGGGGATGCTATCAGCTTGCTAAATTCTACTTTTCAAGATCAAGTTGAAAATGTTCTAAAATATATAGAAGATGGAGATCTTCACAGGTGGAGTTTGCCTGATATTAGGGCCTTTGGAATTGGAATTAACCAGTGGCGTTCAAAATTGAACTGCATCACTAATCCACATATGTATAAACAGGTTCGCAGTTATTTTTTGCTTTTCTCTTAGGGGTGGGATGTGGTGGTTATGGGGGGGGGGGGGG
>JAJOOH010018940.1:0-13603 GCA_029582605.1 Solanum gracilifrons
ATATATATATATATATATATATATATATATATAAATAAGTAGTATAAACCCTTTCCGTTTTAACAAATAAAAATGATGACGTATAACCTTCTTTTTTCTTCTTTCAGTTCCTTGGACTACATTAGGCATACTTCTTTTTATTTCTAAATATAATGTTACGTACTTTTTCTTACATAACTATTTAAAATTTATTTTTCTACGTACATTAGTAATAGTGAATGTATTTTGCTAACTCTAAGAATGATATTTAAAAGAAATCAAATTCAATCATACCTTAATATGTTATATTATTTATCGTAACTTTAAGTCATCCCAAGTTATCGAGGATCGCGGTTCGCGGGTAAAAGAGTTTTGGATGAAAACAATAGCATAAATATTTAGGTTAAAATTAATGTAGACATTTACTTTATAAAACATAAAATTGACATTGTATAAAAATTCTAATTTAAAATTATCAAATTAATTATGATAATGTTATATATGCTTTTGCTCAAGTCTTTACAATTAAGAACACTTATTCCTAATTTGAAATGGAGGGCAAAACCTCATATTTCGAATAGTTCAACGGAAAACTTGAACTATCTTTTTTCTTATTTTGGAGCGACATCAATAAAATGGTATTTTTGAGCTATTTTACTAATTGGAAGATGTTTTTGCGCCTAAAATGTGACGGCGAGGACATTTTTAAGCCAAAAAACATAAGGTACTATTGACCCATTTAAAGTAATTTAGAGGGTATATTTAACTTTTTTCCCTTTGAAAATTTAGCATGCTAACTTTTCACTCCACATAACACATGTGCCTAGAGATTATTATTATTATTCTTAGTATATATAAACACAAGAATTATCTTTACTTTATTTGTACAAAAAATATAATCATCCAACAAACAGAATTTCATCATGGACCCCACTTGTAACTTTCACAACTTCAGACAACAATGGATATCAAAGTTTATTCACATGTTGATTTATATAACAAGTCTAGTAAGATGCACCTTGGGGATTGAAAGTTCCACTTAGATACAAAAGTATGCTAAGTACCACAACTATATGTCTTTATACATTTGTTGAATCTACCTGCCGGCATAAATTGCCACCCACAAATTTGAAAACTAGAAGCCCACTTTCAGTCTTCCCTGTTCTTTCACATGCCATGATCTTGGCATTGCTCCTTCAGGTCAGAAAAGCATGAGCAGCAACATCACACAGCAAAACTTGGTCTTGAAGGTTCGTATCATTTATGAACAGGAGAATCAGGTAGCTGGAGCCCATCATGTGAAGATGAATATCATGTCTCGTTTAGGTTCCCTTCTTTCCTGTTCACCGCCAAATATATGCAACTCCATCACGTTGGAAAGTCATGATCCCACTCACATGTTTTGTCATCGCAATTCTGAATCATGATTATGACATCCAGAATTTCTGGGGCTATGTTCATGCTGGAAAGGGTCATCACTGCAATGGACAGAACTCAATTTTGGGGAAAAATTCCAACCACTAGCATGTTCCATCTCCGGATCAACTGCTCTCATGCGGATATCCTCTTCCAGCTTCATGAAGTACATTGACGACCAGTAATCTCTTGCTAAGTTCTTTGTATGTCCACAAGAAGAACGATTCAACAATAGTACAAGAGAATGATGAGAGTGAGACAGGGAATGAAGGATAGAAAGAGGATAATTAAGCAATGCAAAATACCATTGTGATCAAGCAAGTAATGGTTTAGAACGTAAAAGACCAACCAGTTTCATAAGCTGCATCAGTTCACCTAGAGCATTTTTGAAGAGATCAGTGTGGGAGAGATCATTAGTACTCAAAATTTCCTGACGGATTCGGTGAGAAATGTTCACCTCCATTGGTGCTCCTACAGGTGTTTAATGAGCAAATGCAGGTCAGAGAAGCATCAAAATTTAAGCACGAGCATACTTTCCAGAGGTAGAACCAGAGGATAAAGTAGAAAAATCAAAGTGTATAATCCATCAAGTTACCAATAAAACTTGGTTTAAAGAATCATTGAAGGGAAGATTTAATATGACCATCAAAATTTGCTTCATATAAGAATTGACCTTACCTGCAGCTATATACTTCTCTATTATGTGGCGTGCCATGTAAATTCTCCTAACTGAATCCTGAATAGGAATTTTATCAAAATGTTGCACTTCATCATAGAAATGCACACTCTCTCCAGCCAGACAACTACAATGTGAACAAAGTAAAAGAAAAAAAGGTCATTCCATTACTGTGCATTCAATTTCAGAAGTCACAGGGTTGATTACCTATCTGTCAGAGTTTATCTCTAGAAAAGATGGTCTGATTTTGTCTGTGATTTCTTTGTTTCAAAGAATGTCACATACATTTTATTTCTTTTAATATTCAATTATGTTAAAATCAAAGAGAAAAGACAGGACCATCTTCTCTCTTCAATATGATAAGCTGCCACTGATCCACACACACAGCATGAAGATACAATGATAAATTTTCGCAAAAGGAGAAAGAATAAAACCTGTCTGCAAATTCCATGAAGGACTGACGGAACCTTCGGTTCAGCAGGAGCTTTTCCAAAGGTTCATTGGGATCTAAAATGCTTGTCGATTCCCTCTGTAATAGGATCCCACTATCAGGTATACCTAATGCCTGACTCATTGTCTTGTATTCTTTCGGATTCTTCTTCCTCAAGCTCATAAGTGAGACAAGAGGTTGAGAAATTGAGAAAGAGAAGAATGCCAGTACAAGGGCACTTGTCTGTTGAATAAAAAGAGAAACTGTAGGCAGTCAACAAAAATATTCTGATACTCACATATCAACAAAGTAGCACAAGATCAGGAAATTGTACCATAACCAATAACAAAAATCTAGAGGCAATTTCTAGCCATGATATATCCTCGCGAACCTCATTCATAACATAAGCAGCCACCCATATTCCTTGATAGAGAGAAAACAGCCAGTTGTATCAACACAAAATATTCTTGGGAAATGTCTAAGAAGAAATATCATTTTCAATTTAGCTTTGAACTACAAGTAACTAACAGTGAATGTTGAAACAGATATAGATGAAAGCCATAACATATGTATTTGAATAAAGTATGATGTAACAAACCAATGAATATCAAAGATAAAAAACAACTTGTAATATAACAGAGCTTTATATGCCTTCATACATTTAAAAAGAAAACCACAACTTCATAGCGTTAATATCTGAATATTATTTTCTATTTTTTTTCTTACTTAGATCCAGGTGATTGTATCTATCATGATAAAAGAGGATACATGAGGCCAATCAGAGTCCTTTCACCCCATGAAATTTACTAACTTGCACTATCACACGGTGGAAGGGCTGGGAGGACCAACACCACCGGACATCTCTGTTCCTCAGTAATACTATGATATAAGCTATGTTGCTCGGACTCTTCAAAATGCCAATGAATGAGTGCCAGGTCTTCCAAAAGTAGTGCATTTTTTGGAGGATCTAACAAGAGTATGGCAACATTTTCGAGAGTCTGAGCAACATAAGATATAAGTAGCAACATACAGTACCATGATCCAAGAGGTTGGAGGATTGCAACAAATTATCTCCAGATTTTATACAAGTGCTTCAAAAATCAGAAGTACCATGCTCCAGAAGTTGTGCTATCCCGGGCACTTTTGGGGTGTTCACTTCAGGGTGAAGGCGAACCTTAATATTTTTTTATAGATAGGATCAGGTGTGCATAAGGGTAGAACGTTGAGTAGTCTTTGCAGCCAACTTGACATCATCCAGAGTATCATGGTCTTTCTTTGCATCTTCTTATGGACCTTACTATCAAGTATGGTAAACCCATTTACCATACTACAGCGGTTAGCAATGAGGGAACTGTGAAGAAACTGACCGGAGGTTTTTTTTTAAAAAGACGGGCAACACAAAAGGGTTGAAAATGTCTCTCAATTTTTTATTTTTCTTAAGCATAGGAGGGCTTTATATAGATAACTTACAACAAAAGATCTGCATAATTCAAAACCTAAAATATCTCAACAAACTAAAACAACCTAATAAAAATCTAAAATTCAAATTATCTTAAACCTAAGCAACTTAATTATTAGGCTAACAAGAAGATTACTGTAGTAACTTAAAGAAATTTTCAACACTCATCCTTTACTTTAGTTACTACAATTTTAAAAAGTTACTCTCCTCAATTTCTATTTTGAAAGCTGGTGCTGAATTCTTTTGATGATTTTGAACTTGCACAATTTTTTATATTAATTTTTCTCTTCTTATTCTTTTTCTTCTTTTGGTTTGTGCTTAAAAAACACCCTCAATAATCTTGTCTTGTTTGAAATCTCTTTTGAAAGTGAGTTCATCTTGACAATGATAGAATTTGCAAGGAGTTGTTTGCAAGGATTTTTCTTCCATCACAACATCCCATAAGACATAAGCTTTAAAATATGGTTTTATTCTCAACGACCAAATTTGATAGTTTTTTTCGGTGAAATTTGAGGCCCATTGAAAGAGAGACTGTTGCTTGCCATGGTTGAAAATAGGTTAAAATAGGTATTGGTTGAAAATAAGCACAGGTTGGAAGTAGCTCTGACGGGTTAAAAATAGTTCTTTAGAAGAACTCATAGATCCCGTAAGATCAATGATGCTTTTGATGCCACTATTGTTGTTTTTTGAAAAGATGGGCAGCAAAAAAGGATTGAAAATGTCTCTCAATTTTTTACTTTTCATAAGCATAGGAGGGCTTTAAATAGCCAACTTACAACAAAAAAATTGCATAATTCAAAATTCGAAAACCTAAAATATCTCAACAAACTAAAACAACCTAATAAAAATTTAAAATTCAAATCATCCTAAACATAAGCAACTTAATTATTAGGCTAAAAAGAAAAAACAACTTAATTATTAGGCTAAAAAGAAAATTATTGCAGTAACTTAAAGTAATTTTCAACAGGTTTCTTATGATTGCATTTTCAACTACACAGAAACAAGTTGAGAAAGTTGGGTATTCACCGAAAGTTGAAAGCAATATCTATGCATCCTAGTGAAGAATGCTTTACTCTATTCTAGATTTGTAGTTTGAATAAGCAAGAGCAAAATTGTTAGTCCCTGCATTGCATTTTATCTAGCAACGTTTGAATAGGCATGAAGTTGAAACGACTATGTTGTCACGACCCAAAAATGAACATGATGTCACTCATCTTATCCCACCTAGACAAGTCAGCCTAAAACTCAGATATTACAAGAAAAATGCGGAAATTTATGATCAACTTAAAAATGTTGGTTTAGAGTATAAGGTAAAATTCCTTGGATTGTTGGTTAAAAGATAAGAAGATCGGTAAGCGAGTCCGCGAAAGACAAAAGAGTATGGTGTATTGAAGAGTTCAAGGTATTTGAAATTTGTGTCATGGGAAGAATTTAAGAAAGATGAGGAATAAGACCTCTCATATAGACCCAAGGTTTGAAGTTTGTTGTATGAATTTTTGCTATGAGTTCAAATATGACTATGAGATGTAAACTGGTTCGGCACAGACTTACTAGGGGTTTATCATCGACTTTTATAAAGATGGAGTCTTAGTTTGGGTGACAAACAATGATCTGTGGAAGATTCTATAGGGTTATATCGAGCTAGATTGTTCAAATTATGATAGATAACTTATGGATATGCAACATTATTGACCTACAGTTCTACATGGTTAATGAGGTTTTGAGGGGGTTGAAAATACTTTGTTGATGGAACTACACATCTGTTGTGATGTGTTACATAAATATGTGATGGTAAATAGAGATTATGTGCTCATAGGATATAGAATAATTAGGGTGACCAAAGATTTCTCTGAGTGTTGGCATGAGGTATGTGATGGTTTGAAATGGTAGTTAAAGCATGGTATGTGGAAGTTGTATCGAGTTGACTTTGGGTGTGATTTAACAGTTTTATCTTGATGGAAAGGTACTATCAAATTTGAAATTAGTGCTATCCTCCTTGTGGGGGACTCGTATTTGTCATGAAATGCTTAAATAGAAAGAGAAGTAGCCATAGTTTGAACATGTATTTGATAAGAAGACTTTGATACTAGTGGCAGTTTGAAAGTAAGGTAAATGGTTGGTGTAGTTATGATGTTTGTTGGTATTAAGAGTGTTAGCTTCAATGGAGTATTGTGAGAAGTATGTGGGTTTGATAAATCGAGTATTTGTAATATTGTAATGGGGATCATGGGGATCTGGTTGATTGTGGGCGGCTAAAAATCGAGAGATGGAGTCAGATGAATGGAATTTTATTTATATGGGCACTATGGAAGGAGTATCTTGTGTTATTCGACCTTGCTTTCGTATATTCTTATGTGACCACCTTCTTCGTACTGGATATTATTTGGAGTATGATTCATTGCTTATGCTACTCGTGTTTCCACATCTATGGGTGAATCCCTAGTGGTGGATCGGGTGTACCGATCCTGCGATTGTCCTCTTGGTAGGATAGGATGCTTGGGCAGACTTAATTATTTTAGATATGACATATTTGGTGTTGTCTTGGAGAAATTGAAGTATTCCAGTGGTTCTATATGTACCACCTTACTTATGAGAATTTATAGAAGAGCTACCATGGGTATTTACAATTGTCCAACAGTTTTAGTATTCATCTAGTCGTAGAGATCATGTTCCAGCTATGTGTGGTTGAATGTGGGGATCATTGGGTCTAGTTTTGTTGTTCTTAAGGGTCGTCTACAATCATAGCTACTGATGTAGCATTTTCGATAAGTATTGTCAGAGGTTTTGTATACTTGGGTGTACTGCTTGTTAGGTGGTTACTTGATCTTGTTCTTCTTTGGGTGAGATAAGTTGAATTCTCCCTTGATGAGTACAGGATGTCTAAAGATCATATTTTTATAACTTAAGCTCGTGAAAAGATTGTGTTGTGAAAAGGCAATCTTGATAAGATCTGTGATGGCTTGTGCATTATGAGTGTCCGGTGATTGATTCAAGCTCACTTCTGGTTGTAGTCAGTATTGATTCAGAAGGTTATCTTGGTTATGTAAGAAAAGATTCATCGTGATGGTTGTGTTAAGGTCCAATGGGGTTGAGTTTAGATTGAGTTCATGAGTTAGTTTGTGACTTGATAATCACTCTTGATTTATAGATCTTCCAAAGTTTGATTCATAAGTTCAGTTCTTAGTAGTTGCTCTTGATGGAATGGTCTTAAGGATGTGCTCACTTGGAAAGATAAACATTGACTCTGGAAATAATACCTCAGACTTTTGGTAATGTCGGTTTTCCTTCTTCTTCTTTATGTTCGAGGACGAACATGGTTTTTAGTGGTGGATAATGTCATGACCCGAAAGGTCATTCTTGGAAATTACCGTTTTATCCCTCCCGATAGTTGCCCCGAGCCATTCCTGATTAATCAGTGAAGTTGGCTTGAGAATTTTGAACTATCCATTTAGCTATAGTAAATTAATAAGTGAGCAAATTTTAAATAACTACTTTTAATAGGTGGTTAATGGGCCTAGTCCATAATTTATTTAATTCTTTTACCACCTTGCACATGTATAAGAATAAATTAGAGTTAAATAAAGTTGATATTATTTATTAATTACATCACAAAAGAGCAAAACCCTACTACAGACACCCAAGTACGAAAACGAATCGTAAGTGCTTCAGGTAATATGCTAAACTTAACTCTAATCTCTTGGTACATGCACTAATTGTTAGGAGATTATATATAAATATATTATATCAATTGATGGCGGGGTAAGAGAAGGTAGAATTGCTGAGTTTCAATTTGTTTTCCATTAACTACTAAGGATGCAAAATTTTCTAAAGTGGGGGGACAAAATTAGTAGGCAATTAATTAGGTAATGATGAGAAACAAGGGAGTAATCATGAGTTGGTAATGGAGAAGAAACGGTAATGGTGAAATAAGGTACTGCATGGTCCTTGTTTGAAGATTAAGTACCGTTTTAGTATAATTTGATTGGATTCAGATTTTTTTTTATATTATCACATTATAGTTCAAGTTTTGATATATTGAGATAAATACTTAAATATTATGTGTATTATATTATATGAATACCATTAGATTTATGGTATTTGAAGGAATTGGAACTCAACCCTAGGCTTGAAAATTGGAGAAAAAGTTGAAAGAGTTGACATGTCAATTGGCATCAAAAGTTAAAAACTTGATTATAGATTTGTGCTCTATGATTTTTGGTCTATGTTAGACGCATAGTGATATGGATGTTGTTAGTTTTGAAATCTTATTGTGATCATTAATGTGAATAGATTGCTTTGAGTTGGAAGTTCAACGAAAGGGGAAGACTCAAGTCTCGGAGTGAATTCTTGATTGATTGAGGCAAATGGATTTCTAAACCCTTGTTAAGTGTGTAGAATCGTGTACTTCCTTGTGATATGTGTTGGGGAGTAATGGGACTTGGTGATGGGTTGACTTGTCCATATTGAATAATTCTGATGATGAAAAATGGGTAATAAAAGGTCATGTGATTAATTATTGGTGTGTGATGTGTTGAGAATGATTTTGAAAGGCTTGTTGATTCATTGTTGATGTTGTATCACGATTGTGTTGTTGTGAATTGTGCAATGTTATGAAAATGATCATCTCCTCATTATTTGTGTGAACATGTCATTTGCTTTGTTTTGAGACATGGTTGTGACAAGTGTTAAGTGAATTGAGAAAGATTAAGAAATTAAAGAGGATGTACCATTTCGAGGGACATGTCACGCGCCGCGACGGATACTATATATCGAGGGACGTGTCGCGCGCCGTGACGGATACTATATCGAGGGACGTGTCACGCGCCGCGACGGATCATGTCGCATGCCGCAATAGATGCATGGACAGATATGTCCCCATAGATCCCGGACTGTGAGACAGTGGGTGTGTATCATTAGGTCAGACATGCATCATTAAACTTGACATTTCATTTCATTGCATTGCACATCTTTATCATTGGTGAACTTGATCTTGTGTGTTGCTGATCTTGTGAGTGCCTTTCTATGGAACTTGTGATTGGTGAATATTGAGTTTGTTGTTGAGGATATCTAATTGTTAAGAGTGTTGTTGTTGAGCTGTGTGCTATGTAAACTGTGACCTGTTAGGTTGGGCTGGTTTTATGTGGGTTGTAGTTGTGGAGGTTCGGATGGGGTGTAAGGAGTACCCGTATTCTATTCCCTTAGCTTGTGTTTAGAAGTTTACTTGCTGAGTACCGTGTGGTTTGGTACTCACCCTTTGCTTCTACAATCTTTGTAGGTTACGAGCCTGGATTTTTGTGATACTTTCCATTCTCTTATTTTCCGAGGCTTCTTGGAGATTTGTGAGGAAGTTGTTTGTCATCGCAGCAGACCTTTTTACTCTTATTTATGATCTTGTTCTATTCTAGAAACAATGTCATATGAGACTTGTATTTTTCTTTTGATTCAATTGTAATACTTTAGAGGCTTGTACACGTGACAACCAGGTTTTGGGGGTTTTTTTAAGTTGATTAAAAATTTCCGCATTTTTCTTGTAATATCTAAGTTTTAGGCTGACTTATCTTGGTAGGATTGGTGGGATAAAACGAGTGTCATCACGTTCATTTTTGGGTCGTGACATATGTCTTATCAAAAGCTACATTCGTTCAACTCATTAAGTTCAACTCCTTCAATAAGAAAGAAAAGGACTCGTCAAACTAGTTGTCTTAAACATGACATAGCATTTGTGTGGCTTCTCGTTGAAAGTAAAATGAGAAGTTAAAGTTAAATTGTTTCCAAATTTAGAAAGCTTCCATTCTTTTTGGATTAGACTAAAAAGAAAATGTTGCAACATTAACTGAAACAAAGGGAGTATAATATAGGACTATTTACACTACACAACAGTCCAAAGTGGCCCATTTAAAAAATAACCCTGATAATTACTTTTTACAAAATTTAGCCAGTTTAATCACGATATAATCTGTGATATTGTGTATACAGTATACACTGACTATACAATTATTTTACACTTGTTACACACTATGTATGCCTTTGTTATACATTGAGTATACACTTGCGCTAGCTACAACAGTAACGCTAAGCGCACATCAATATTTTTAGTAGTCTGGACGACTATCATAAATGTCAGAGATACTAGAAGTTAATCCTGCTAATGACGCTTGATCGTAAAAAGGATATTCTTTCCTGTGATTGAAGATAGGCTTAATACATACTTTCCCCCCAAACATGTCACAGGATCCCTTTCACATCCTAACTTCACGAAAGAAACTTTCACACACCAAACCTTTCCTCAACTATGTCTGGTACACACAGTTTAAAAGTTTTGCCATGACGTTTGGGTGTGTCAAAAGCAACTGGTCACATAGAACGAAGAGCATGTACACGTATGTGAGAAAGATCTCAAGTCATAGGGAAAAAAACTTCTTCATTCATCCCAGTTCCCTGTACAATTTGGTGACAGTTTTGCTTATGGTCAATTTGATCAATTTTCATTGATAATTGGATAAAGAATTTTCATTTCTTAAGATTAAAATTCAGATATTCCAAATTACACCACTATAAAAATGAAAAATATATCAAAAAAGACTGGGTCAAATATCACACTATTTTGATTCTCAGGAAGCTAAATGACAGTGAAGGGAGTAATAATTTTCTCTCGGAGGAATCGAAGTCTTGCTAAAGCAATAAATAATCTGCTTTCCAGAACCAAGCCAAGAGTCTTGTTTACAGGGCTATAACGCAATTTACATCACCAAGAATTTCCATCAAAATCTTTGATTTGCATTCACAACTGCATAATGTAGTGTGTTTAACCGAGTGGTTCCTGAACTTGCCTTTGTATTAAATGGGGTATAAGATATCTCACCGTTTATACTCTATAGACAGATCCTATACTAGAAGCCTTTGTGGTCTGTGATTATCTGAACCCTGTATATCAAACTGCAATTAATAACAATTTATTTCTGAGATTTTAGATAGAATTTTATCTGTAAGCAATTGAATATGCATGTTTTTTATTATCCAACTTGAGGGGAATGCATGAGAAGTATTTTAAATTGGTGTCTCAGTCATGATGGTCAAATTCAACTATTAGATCTGAAAAAGTCAGCCACTTTAACTAACATCACACCGAAGATAGTTACTTTCCTCCTTGAATTTTCCTTGACAGAATATTTCACTTAGCAGCTGGTGCTTCCGGTATGTGTAAGAATATCTTTAGATGCTTGGACAATATTGGGAAAGTGGTTAATCAAGACTAATTACGTCTTTCTACTTCATTCCTCAATATGTCATTCTCCTACCAGGGCACACGCAGGAAGACAAAGAAGCATGCGAGAAAAGAAGCCAATCAAAGAAAATGGATAGAAACAAACCAATGGAAGCTGAAGAGACAAGAATTCCTCTCCAAAGGTCTTTGAGTTCATGAAATCTGAATTCCACATGATGCACAGCCCCAGCAAAAGCAATCAAAGCTACAACATATAATGCATGAAGGCCCATAACAAGGATGATCCACAGAGTCCCCATGTGGCACCGGTCATTTAGAGGCTTTTTTATTTGAATAACTACATCAGACAAACTCTATGTTAATATAAAAAATCCTTTCTTACATAAACAACTTTAGCAAATAAAGCTTATAATATTAATAGCAGGGATGCTACTACAAATGAAAAAAGTAACACAGAAAATTCACGTGCTAAAGAGACAATATGAAAAGAGCAGAATACACTAATCAATTAACTGTTGAAAATCAAACTTTTTGCAATTTTCCAGCAATTTTAAATGCCGATTATCAACATCAATTTGACTGTGCTAAAATCAACAAGTTTTCACTTGGTAATAAAAGTAAAAAATATTTGTTCATACACTTGCACAAAGTTTTGGCACTACTCAACTGAAAGATAAACTAACCAAATACTAAAACACAAAATTAAAATGCATAAAGTAGTACAACTGCAAAAGTGTAGGCAAAAAACAAGTCATATTTCCACAACAAGAAGAATGTACCCATTGAAAGCAACTTCTACGTAAACAGTAACAACCAAGGGTAGAGTGTACGCAGGCCCACTCTCGGTTCCAACAACTCAAAGCAGTAATTAGCTAATAACAAAGCAGTGCTTAGCAGATATGCAAGGAATCGTAACAGCAGCAGCAAGGTGTGGTCAACTAAACACAGTAAACCACGGATGAAATCAGATACTAAAAGCTAAAGACTGCATGCTTATGCTAATACTACGACCCGCATGGAGCTCTATACTCCCACCCATCCAAAGACATGAATAGGTTAGTAATAAGACAACTCTCAACTACCATCTTTTGAGAAAACTACCTACAAATTTTCTACCCTTATTCGCGACATTCATACCTTCCTATCTAAGGTCATGTCCTCGATACACTGAAGATGTGTCATATCCTGGCTAATCACCTATCCCCAATACTTCTTACTACCTTTGCCTCTCCTCAACCCCTATATCCAACCTCTCACACCTCCTTATTGTGGCATCCGCACCTCTCCTCTTCACGTGTCCAAAACATCTCAGTCTCCCTTCCCTCATCTTGTCCACCATGGAGGCCACTCCCACTTCGTCTTGAATATCCTCATTCCTAATCCTATCGCTCCTATATTCCCGCACATCCATCTCAACATCCTCATTTCCGCCACTTGCAGAGTTCTTGACTGGCCAACACTCCGCCCCATGCAACAAAGTTGGTCTAACCACCACTCTATAAAACTTACGTTTAAGTTTTAGTGATACTTTCTTATCACACAAGACACCGGATGCAAGCCTCCACTCCATCCATGCCGCACCAATATGGTGTGACATCATCATTGATCTCCCCATTTCCTTGGAGCAAAGACCCTAGATACTTACATCTATCTCTCTTAGGGATAACTTGAGTATCAAGTTTCACTTCCACGTCTGGCTCCTACGTCACATCACATAATTCACACTCCAAATACTCTGACTTGGTCCTACTCAACTTGAACCATTAGACTGTAGAATTTGTCTCAACACCTCCAACCTATCGTTAACTCTGCCGCGAGTCTCCTCAATCAAAATAATGTCATCTACAAATAACAAACACCAAGGCACCTCACCCTGAATATGCCGCATCAACTTATCCATCACCAAGGCAAATAGAAACAGGCTCAACGCAGATCCTTGGTGCAACCCCATCTTGACTGGGAAGTGCTCTGAGTCTCCTCCCATTGTTTAGGGGTGGCAGAATGGGTAATTTATATGATACCCATTCAAATTACCCATCTTAAATAGGTTAGGTACCCAACTAATTTTAAATGGGTAAAAAATTAGTCAAACTCATATTACCCATTTAAAAGCGGGTAGTTAAATGGATAAAATAGGTAAAAAATGAGTCAAACTCATATTACCCATTTAAAAGCAGCTAGTTAAATGGGTAAAATGGGTAAAAAAGGCTCATTCATTAAAAAGAGTGACATTATTAATATTTTTTTTGAAGTGTAGGTGGTCGGGGTAGGGGGGATAAGGAAAAAAATCTAAAATTTTCTAAAAAATAAATTAATCTTTTGGAAATGGAAGGAGGGGAGGGGTAGTGGTGGGGCCAGGGTGGTGGTGGTGGGGAGGGTAGGGGTAGCGATAGTAAAAAGTAAATTAATTTTTATTTT